>PVKN010004043.1:0-34839 GCA_004027915.1 Capromys pilorides
CCTAAACTGCACTCAGCTTTGAATGCAAGTGAAGCAAATCTCTCTCCTGGGAAGCAGAGAGAAAGCCTATGTGAGAAGGCAGAGAGAAACCAGCCTCCCCTTTCTCTAACACTGATGTTAAGATCTCACTCCTGCCAGCCCCTTACTTACTACAAAGAGGCCTGGGCTACTGGGTTTCTTAACTCCACTCCCGCCTGAGCTGAGCTCTGGCAGAGTAGAACTTGGACAGGGATTGGGGTTGAGTCAAGATCCGAAATGGCAGTGCTGTTTGCTTCCAAGTAAGAGCTCCAAGCACGACTCGCAGGGATCTCCTCAAGGACAGCCAGGGTTACCCGTCTCAACCATCTAGGTGTCAGGGTCCGAATCATTTCAGAAGTAAAGTACAGAGTTTGATGAACCTAAGACAACTAAGTATTTGTAATAAATTGGCATGAAAATCATAATGTTTTAAGTAAAATGCCTTGGTCCAGCTCTGGACATGTAGTACCGCAAACAGGGCTACAAAACCGGAAGTGCCCTGAACGCTAGAACAAAGGGTAGTCCTGAGTGATACTGAGTGGTTTTCTTTCTTTCTTTCTTTCTTTCTTTCTTTCTTTCTTTCTTTCTTTCTTTCTTTCTTTCTCTCTCTCTCTCTCTCTCTCTTTCTTTCTTTCTTTCCCTCCTACTCACCTCTGTTCTTTCTTTCCCTCCTCACTCTCTGTTCTTTCTTTCTTTCTTTCTCTTTCCTTACTCACCCAGCATCCGTCCTTCCATCCATCCGTCCATCTATCCTTCTGTCCTCTCGTCCATCCTTCCTTCCTGCCTGCCTGCCTGCCAACTAAAACAATACTAATAATGCTAGTATAGTCCCCTTAGTGTTGGCTGAAGTTTTTCCCTAGCCTTGTTGCTGCCTCCTGTACCCCTGTGAACACCTGCACTGCTTTGTGGTTCTCTGTGGAGGAGGGGAACTGACTGTACTTGAGGCAGAGAGTGTTCTTTGAGCAGCTAAAGCAAAGGACTTGAGAGGTGAATGTTCAGTCAGTCACCTATTGGTCCAGAAGAAAGAGCCGTGAGAAAGGGCAGGCAGATTCTGTACCTTAGGATTTTATTTCCTAATAATATATCTTGACCTATGGCAGCAACCACTTATTAATTTGCTTTCAAATTACCATGCCTTTAAAATTGTTTTGCTGATTTTTTTTTCCAGCCACACTACTGCTTTTCTTTAATGTGAGAAAGTGAAAAGAAAGGAGCTGTGAATATGTTCTATTCAATAGCAGACAAAACATGATTATCTTCCTTTGCTAACAAGCAACCCCATATGTATTTAAAATCCTCTTATTACCATAACATGAAAGGCATATAAAAAAGGAAAAAATGACCTGTATCTATAACATTTTTTGTAGCATTATTTCATTTGCTGTTGTCAGGGTAAAGGGAATGTTAGGGCTCAATGGCCAAATGTCTTATGGTTTTGAAGCAAAATGGCTCCTAGGTCTCTTGTGTTTGGTGGGTGTTTGCATTATGGGGATTTACTGTTAGGAAGTGGAGGCTCATGGGAAGAGGCGGGACGCTGAGGGCATGACCTGGAAGTGTATGTCTGTCTTCCTGTTCCTCCTCACTTGCCCTGCTTCCTGGCCACATGATGTGAGCAGCTTTCCTCTGCCTAGGCTCTTCTACCACCTGGGTCCAGGCAGAGAGCTAAATTCATGAAAGATGACTCCATATAGCCCTCCCTTTCTTTACATGGTGGGTGTGTTTTGTCCCAGCTCTGAGGAAAGTGTATAAGCAACATGCAGGGCTGACAGACCACCAACAAGCAAGTCACACCACGCCCAGCAGAAGTGAATTACATAAAAGTTCCAGGCAGAACTTCACAAGGAGACAGAAAGCTCACATGGCAGCCACCACTGCACCAGCAGAAGGACAGAGGCAGAGCCATCCAGCGAGGAGGCAGAGAGGAGGGCCCCAGTCTCTGCTGATAGTTAGACAGCAGCAGTCCAGGGAAGAGAGGTGTGGGAGGCAGGATGGTGATTCTGAGCTCTTTGCAAAATAATGCCAGCTCTTCAACTCTTTGGTCTCTGTTCTACATTTTCAGTAATGTTTGCTGAATACTGATAGTAATGCCGTGTTTCTCCAGGTGGCCAGAATGTCTAGAATCCAAGTAGGGAGGAATGCCTCACCCTTTGCCCTGTTGGCTCACACTGTAGAGCTCTTTCCATGGTTCCTTCATCCTGGTGGCAATGCCAAGAGTATTTGGAGAAGAATGCCTAAGAGAAAGGCTTTTCTCCCCGTATGCTTCAAAGTGGTGCACCGCCTGTTCTCCCAGACCTGGGAAAAGAAAATGGCTTTTTTAAATATGTATTTTTATTTGTGCATATCAACTATGCATAATAATGGGTCATAGTGTGGAATTTTCATTCAAGCACACAACACACTTTAAAGGTATCCACTCCCTTTAAACCCCACATTAATCACCATTCTCTTCCTTTCCTTTAACAAACTCCTGGGAAAGTGGGTTTTAAATATGTACTTTTATTTCTATCTACTTCATTCTATTTGTTCAAGAATTATTTATTTTTTATTGGTGCACGTGTATAATTGCAAGGTGTATGTTTTCTTTCCGGGGACTTGGTACATGGATATAGCACCCCTTATTGTCTTTTTATCCCCTCTCTGCTCCATCTCTTGTCCCCATTTGCAAAAGTCCTGTCTCCCTCTTTGCTAGTATCTGTTTTTTTATTTTGGTCTTTGAATTACTGATACTTTGGGGTTCTCCTGTGAGAAGGGCTGTGCAGTGTTTGAGCTTGTGTTTGCTATGAATGTCACTTCACATCACTTCCGGGTGCATCCATGTTCCTACCAATGACTTCCGGTTGTCCAAGCAGCTCTTCGTTATGCATGAATGCAATGTTTTCTTTATCTGTTCATCTGCTGGTAGACAGACAGGCCCCTTCCAAGAGTTAGCTATGGTGCCAGGGCTGCTGCATACATGAGTGTGTGTGTGGATTGCCATGGTGCGATATCTTTAACTCAGGAAGATGCCTTGAAAGGTACAAGCTGAATCTAATAATTCTGGTTTCTACTTTTGCTTCTTTGTAGGGTTATCTTGTTCTTCCTGAGACTTTTTGGTTTTGAGCACATACATTGTATATGTCAGTGTTTGGTGTCAGATTTATATTACAAACATCAGTGCTTTGTTACATTTTCACTTCTCTTTTTTGTGGAACTGGGGATTGAACTCAGGCCCTTGCACTTGCCAGGAAAGCACTTATTCTACTGAGCTATCTCCCCAGCCCCTACATCTTTACTTCTTAATCTTCTTGAAAGAACTGGATATGTGTAATCTTACACTTATCATTTTAAGTAGCAGTAGTTGGTATTTGCTGTCTATTGCAACTTATTGGTGCTGCGTTCCTCCTACCTTCATCTTGTTTTTCTTGCTGATGAGGAATCTCATAAGTTGTGATGCTGCTTGGCTAGGCTCACTCCTGAGGTTCTCCTGCCTCAGCCTTCCTGAGTGGTGGGGCTACAGGCTGGCATAACAGCATCTGGCCTTGACTCTTGTTGAAGTTTAGCTTTTAGCTGGTAATCTGTACATTACTGAAAAAGGTTGCAAGTTTGTGGAGAAAGTTACGTGCAAGCAGGAGAATAATGTCACTTTCCCTTTCTCTGAGCTATAGGACATCTGCTCCTTCCCAAGGGTGACTATGTATCCTTTCTTTAGTAGGATTTGTTAGCTTTCTGAAATAAATTGTCTTGACATATTTGCCATAAGCTTGTTACTTTTCTGAAATTTCACTCAGGGCAATATCGCATCAGAAATGTTAAACAGTTTTATTCTGCTTGACTCTTGCTTGATTACTTTGACTCCATAAAATTTGAAAATCACATCTTAACATTTTATTGCCTCTTTTTAAAAATGTCTTGAGAAACGAAACAATGAAGGATCCCTTATTTTACATGCGGGTGGTAACAACTTGGTAATATTTTATTTTTTCAATCTAAGGTTGGTTTTAAGAATCAGTTCAAAAAGAGTCAGACTTGTTGCAATTTACTGTCATCTGGATCTTGATATCCCAGACCTGACATTCTCGAGGTATTAATCATAGGCTTCCAGGATTTACTAAGCACTAAACTTGAAAAATCGGAGCACCTTTGCTGAATCAACCCAAAATAAAATGATGTTTTCTTAATCACAGATGAGATTAAATGATGGTAAAATATTATCATGCTGTGGTAAGAAGAGTCTGAAATAAAATGAAATCTACATATTTATGTGCTTATTGGACTAAGCCTACTTCATTAAAGTGATTTTATGATTATCTAGGACATTATTTGAGCATGTCTAATCCAAACATTCAGACCATGCTGGGGGTTCACACTGCTTCTGTAGTTTTGGGTCTGTGGACCTGAGACTAGCCTGCTTTCCGGTGCTCAGGGTATTTGAGCATCTTGCTGCCTAGGATGGTAACTCAGATGAGTTTGTTTTTTTAGGTGTTTTTGTTGACAAATGAAAGTTGTATCCGAAATATGCCATGTGGTCATGATTACCACAGGCAAGTTCATTTACACATCTATCACTGTTGTACTTGTTCTGTGTATGTTTATGAAGGTATTTTTGAAGATCTGGTTGTAATGACTATAGACTTCACTGTAAACTGGGTAGGTTCTTAAAATGAGAGAAAAGGGTGCTAGGACTGGGGCCCTAAGGGGGCAGGGGAGGTGCTCGGACAGCAGCATTCGTACTGTGTCACGAATGTCCTCCTCAAGGAGTGAACACGGGAAATGATGACTGAGCCATAGTGGAAAATGTTTCCTAGTGAAACGTCGTATGAAGAAAAGGAAGCATGTCTTGGTGCTCCTGCCCAAACTCATGCCAGGTGTGCGCTCCACTGCTGAGCTATATCCCCAGTGCTTATTTTAAATTTTATTTTGAGACAAGCTCTTGATAAGTTGCCCAGGGTGGCCTTGAACTTGCAGTGCTCCTGTCTCAAGCACCAGAAGGAGCTGAACACTGAACTTGCCTCCTTCATAAAGTTTTGACAGTAAATAAATGATTCATTTAGGCGTGAGCTGCTTTGGAAGAATTGTTGGGATGCCAACGGGAAGTTTTCAGTATAGGCATTGAATACTGAGGGCTATGGTGGAAACCTCACTAGAAAATGCTCCGTGCACCTTCTCTTTAGTAGAGTAAAATGGTATTGTCATCAGTTATGTGGCGGGCTGCGTGGGGATCCCTGCTCAGCCTTCTCCTGCTGAAGACCTCTGTGGACCCCCAAGACTTGCTCACTCTCAGCGAGCTTAAAAGCACCTGTGTTAATCCGCTTTCAGGCATGCTTCAGGTTGCCCAGGCCAAAAAGCTGAGATCTTGTCTTAGTTACTTTTCATTCATTGCTGGGACAAATACCCGACACTCAAAATGAAGGAAGGAAAGGTTTATTTAGCTCACAGTTGCTGGAAGTTTCAGTCCATATTTGGCTGGCCCAAGGCTGAGTAGAACAGGGCAGAGAGTGTGCAGTTCATGGCAGCGGAACAACCAGGGGAGCAGAGAGCAACATCCCTTTAAAAAGTCTCTTTGTGTTCAGTCACTCTGATGTGGGCCCATTGTGCCCTAGGGTGGAAGCAATCATACCCCAGGATGGGCCCCTGATCCCACTCTAGGGAGGAGCCAATCATATCCTAGGCAGGCCTAGGTCACACTGCAGGGAGGAACCAATTGTACCCCGTCAGTACTAAAACACATAATCCCAGTGGATCATGACTCAAGTCTCAAACTCTAGAAGTCCCCGCCCCATGATTGCATGAGGCTTTTGGGGGACAACTAGACATGCACCATAACAGATCTGCATTCAGTTCTTCTTCTGACCTTCCTTATCCTCAACCTCTTGCTGCCTCTGAAATCTCTCCCACCTCATTCCTTCATCCCGATGCCTGACCCATCCTTTGGTGGAGTTGCTGAGACCCTGAGCATCAGCACAGGGCTCCCGGGTGTCCTCTGCTCCCCTTGGGGGTCCTTGGATACCCCGCTAACAGCGTTGTCTTCCCTGCACTCTTCAGCGCCATCTAGCAGACAAAACTCTGATGCTGTGGCTCTTGATTAAATGTTCAATGTCTCCTTATTGCAAAAGAATCGAACTTCAGCTCTCAAATATTTCCTACACGCAGGCACTTTTCCAGTGTTCTGTCTTCAGCGATTCTCTTTATTGTCTCCATTTTGCAAAAGAGAAAGTCCTGGGCCCAAGCACTCTGAAGGTACTGTTGGGACAGTAGGTACAGTTCCGGGTTGTCCTTGTCCCAGGAGGGCGAGTTTGCAATGCAGACAGAGCAGAGAGAGGTTGGCCCTTTCACCTCACCCTGTGTCACCTCACCACTTTCTGAAGAGAACACTGTTTCTGATTTTATATAATAAGAGTAAGGTTGAACCACTGGTTCTTGGCCCATGTGATTTCTAATGGTTCTGAAGCTGGTTATTACCCTGAGTGGCTTAGTTTTAGCTGAGACTTCAGACATTTTTCATATGCATTTGCAACTCTCCTGCATGATCTGTTCCTGTCAGAAGTATCTTTTCTGACCTCATGTTGTTCGCAGTTTTGGGTGTACATTTTACTGCATAGAAAAAAATATAATAACTCCGAGCTTTGAAATAAAGTTCTGTTCCTTCTTACCCAAGGCAGTTGTGAGTTTTTAGTAGCTGTAAAAGTTAAAACGGACTTTCTCGAATTTTGACGGGCAGAGCTTTGCTAGCCAGAATCCCGGGATGGTCCTGAGGCTGGGAATGACTTAACCAGTGTTGCCATGGAGAAGATCTCCTCGAGTTCTCTGACTTCCTTGGTGAAAAGGAATTTTCATTACACCCAGGAAAAGATGGGAAGAACTTATTAGGTTAAAATGAAAAGCTACACCAAAAATAAGAGTGTGGTTCCTCAAGAGGGAGGAGGGCACTGCTTCCTAGAAGGGGAACATTCATGCTGGTCTTGATGAGACCAGGGAGACACCCGAGGAAAAAGTGCCTCCCCACTTCCTGTGCAAGAGTGCTAGCCCATTTCACAGGTTTGGGCAAGTTTATTATTATTTTTTCTAAGGTAGCTCATTAATTTGTTGTTGTTGTTGCACTAGAGTTTGAACCTAAGGACTTGCCATTGAGCTACCTCCACAGCACCTATTGTTTTTTTATTTTTTCCCAGTTTTTATTTTGAGACAGGGTCTCACTAAGTTGCCCAGGCTTGGTTTAAACATGTGTTCCTCTTGCCTCAGCTTCCCAGAGTGCCGGGATTGCAGACTGGTGCCATCTGCCCAGCTCAATTTAAAAATTCTCCAGCTTTTCTTAACCTTATCTTATGATCGGGCTCTCCCTTTTCTCAACGAAGTGACTCTATGGGCTGTCAGTATTCCTGAGAAATTTCGGGTGTGATGTGTCTGGGAAGAAAGAAGCCTAATTCCCTCCCAGGTCTGGAGGTGTGGGCCCCTGGGCTGACCTGACCCCGGCTGCTGGAAGCTGCGCTCCTCCTGACCATACACATGGTCAGCTATCCTTGCCTTGTCTCCTTTCTGCCTAGGTCCCTTCTCTCCTACCTCAGAGCACTTGGAAGTTTTTTCTGTCTTAAAATTAAGGTTGACCTGAGGAAAAGAAATGCAGTGTACTAGACATCCTCATTCTCCCAGTTTTGTTTTGGGGTATTCCCTCAGTTTGCCATTGATTATAAGCATTTTTCTGTTTTCTTAGGTCTTTGGTTTCCTCCTTAGGTCAAGAGAGCTGGATGGTTTTTTTCCCCATTAAAGAGTACGGTGTGTTCCAGGTGGGGTACACCACCTTGTAAGTGATTTAATATGACTTACTGTCCAGTGCTTCTCCCCTGTGGTTGGCCTTCGCCTACTTCATGACGTTGGGACCTCCAGCATTGTGTCTGCTTCTAATTAGCATTCAGGTTCCCCCTACACCATGGCTTACAGTTTTTTTGGGGGGGTATATTAAAAATCATTCTCACTTTAAGTTGGAAGGCTCAAGTGTATAATGAGATCTGGTTCATTGTTGTTAGCCACAGAATCCCAGACAGCAATCTCACTTAGAATTTCATTTTGGCTGCTATGTATTATCTGCATTCCAAGAGGTGCTCTATGCACTCAATAGGTAAAACGGAAAGCAATGGTATGTAGGGTACAAGAAAGCTCAAAATTCAGTGTGCAGACAATGCTAGGTTTTATTTTTGGGTAGTTTGTTTTTTGGATGTCTTGTACTGCAGGCGAGCGTGCTCATTCCAGAGTCAATAAATGGAGGTTTAAATATAACTTTAACACAGTGCTGGCTTCTAGATGTAAGCTGTGTATACTGACGAGTAAGATTCCGGCCACTGGAGCCTTAAGCATAGGTGCCCTGTCGTTTGAAAACCTTTAGGAACTTTAAAGAATTTGGATCATTCTTAAATTCTGTGAGGGATTTTGACAAGTAACAACAATGGATGAGTCATTTCATATTTATGAACGTCTCATTTCTGAAGATAAACTGACACCTTTTTCGACTGTGTTTCATTGCAAATGAATTGGGAAAATTTGCGCTTTCCCTTCCTGACAGTGAGATTGAACTGAGAAAGAAAAAATCTTCATGGGACGTTGAGAGCAGGTAAAGGTTGATGAGGGGCAGAATTGCCAACTCCTAACAAAGATTTCTCTTCAGATTTTTATTTAATTATAAGCACAAAAATTAATAACCACACAGCAGAGAAAGTGAGCATCAAATTTAATGTCACCAAAGAGGGTAGGCAGATATGTCTATCTGGGAATGAGAGAAGTTCAAAAACGGTATCCCAAGCTGAAGGGCTGAAATGGTTTCAAATGCATTTTCCCTAGGAGCTGTTTCAGGCCTCCTCCCTCACCTCTCAGGCTCCACCACAGAAGCCACAAAAAATGGATTCCTCTTCTCTACGAAGGGCTATAAAACCAGAACCCCTTTCCCTCAGTGCCAGGCATAAAGCCAAAAAGTATTGCTCTAGATTTCCACTTCCGTTTTGGGTGAGACTTGCCAGGAAGAAATTCTCATAGTGGTTTTGGTTCCCTCACAGAACAGCAGAGCAGCCTTTGCCCTGACTTCTGGAACAGACCTTGTCCTGCATAAACAGTACAGGATCACTTTTGTTCCATTTTGCATTACTGAGCACCTGATGAACCCAAACAGAGGAATGATCTAGAAACTTCCTTGACTTACTTCCCTCAAAAGGGTACTGAAGTCTTAAAAGACTCAGAAAGACTAGAACTATTCTTGTGAAAGGTGATTTGGAGGTATGGATTGTGTTTCACTGCAAAACAGGTATGGGGTTTGCATCTTAGATTGAAAAACTGTAGCCAGAAACTTCATTGTGGAGAAAATTGACCTTTGGATACCGACTAGGAATTATAGAAGGAATAAACAATTTCTCCTTTCTGTAAAGGACCACATCATATTTCTGGGTCTGCAGGTCATATTTTCTCCTTTGGGATAGTATCATCCCTCTGCTGTTTTCTGTGTCCAGGCCACAGATATGTAGAAAGCAACAGAGCTGTAACTGTGCACTCGTGGAGCTGCACGTACAACTCCAGGCAAGTGCAGACTTAGCTACAGACTGACAAGCCCAGGGTTATATAGTCCTATTGTATCAGTGTTAAATTTTCTTAATTTGGCTATTGTGGTTATATAATAGATTGTGTGGTTTGCAAATATATATGATTCAGCTACTGGGAGATGGTAAAAAGGCAGGAGAGATACTTTATGCACTCCACAGTTTGGTTCTCTTAAAATATAAATTATTCAGGGTTATGGAGGATTAATGGTAAGTATGTAGAGAGAGGAAACTGAGAAGGAGAATGGTGGTGAATTTGGTTAAAGGATATAAGGATTTAGTTGTCTTAATCCTGCAACTTTGTTGTGTGAAATTATTTGAAGATGAACAGATGAAGGGAGTTCTCCACACTAAATGGGAGAGGGGACAGAAATGAAAGTAATACGCAGCATGCGTGCACACACACCCACTCTGCACGGAGCGGGGCTACACCATCTGTGCTGTGCCTAGCTATGAGAAGAACCAGAAGCTCACAGCCAGGCTCTGAAGGACTGCTCAGGGAGAAGAAGGGACAGCTCACCGGGACAGCGCCTGAGCAGCGGGGACAGAAACAGGAGCCAGCTCTGGGCAAGAGCTTCCTGTATTTTCTTTTTTTTTCAGTTATCCTTTCTCTGAGGAAAGAAAGCCCATGGACAGTCTCTCTTCTCTGTCTCTGTCTCTGTCTCTATCTCTGTTGCTGTTTGTCTGTCTCTCTGCCTTTCTGTCACTGTCTGTCTTGTCTGTCTGTCTGTCTGTCTGTCTCTTCTGTTCTTCCTCTACATTTTACCCCCTTTTGTAACCTGACATGGACTCATGCCCCACTGGTATGTTCTTACAATACATTAGGATCAGCACAGTCATTGCCTAAACAGCGTGTTCCAATCATTGGAAACTCAGTGTCAGACTGCACTCTGAAACTATCTGCCTGTAACCCCACGTGCACTCCCTAGATCTGCTGGTCTCCAGCCTGTGATTAACAATAGGAAGAGGTGCTCACCAGTGAGTCCATATGCCTGGGCCACTTCACAGCCAGACCACTTGCTTATTGATTGGCCTGCTTTTGTCTTTTCTTAAGTTTGTTTTGTATCTCTGAGAAGCAATTACGCCTGGAATTTCTTCCCGTGAAGCCTTCTCTGTTGTCTATTATAATAGAGTCCCACTGTGTCTCTATTGCTCCCTTCATACAGTTTCCTAAGCTCTTTTGGAAAACTCCTTGTCATCATTGATTTTCTTATAGAATAGTAGTGTCTCAGCCTTTTCCATAATAGCTACAATTCTCCCACCTGAACCCATTCACTTGCCTTTTTTCTTACTTGTTTCCTGGCCCAGTTGGTATCTTCAGGTGTATAAAGAGTCAAACATTTTGTGGAATAGAATTATTAGCACAGAAATACCTTGTATTGCTCATCCAAAACCTGGATTTCCCGCAAGAGAGCTTTGCTATTTGGCATATTTATGAATGTGGTGGGGAAACGCTGGTGCATATATGTATTCTCTACCTGTTTTCTGCTGTTGACCTTGACTACGAGTCACTGCAGGGAATTCTAAATTCATTTAAAGCCAAGAGAACATTGTTACATAAAATGTGTTTTTAAATGATGTCCTTCAGTGATATTTATTGAGGGCATCATCATGTATTCTAAGGACATGTTGACTCTCCAAGCTGTGCGACACAGTCTAGCCTTATGTGTGTGGTGCGACGTAGGTCTGGCTTTTGTTTGACAAGGCCCACCCCTGATTTTTGTTGTTTTCCTAAAGAAACAAAGCAAAAACCTCATAAAAACAGTAGAGAATTTCAAAACAAGGTGATGGGAAATTAACAATGGTCACTGTAAGTACGTATTGTCTTCTTCAAAGTAATTGCTCAGCTTGCCAGATATAGGTACGCATGACTGACCAACAATGTAAGCACTAACTGTTCCTTTCAACGAACTAATAGAGATTAGTAGTCAATTATTTTAGTTATTTTGTGGGCACATACATATATGCATATCTTTTTTCCTTTCTTCCTTTTCTCTTTTCCTCCACCCGAGTTGTTCTTTCCTTTTGAGCAGTTTCTTTTCCTTTCACTGTGTCTACTGTGCTTTTTGGATCTTATTCATTCCTTTTTTTGGTACACAAGAGAGACAATACAATGCTTACACATGCAATTCTGATTTCTTTCACTTATGAGTATGGTCTCTACTTGTATCCATTTACCGATAAAAGCCTCAAGTTTATCTTTTTCTTTTTCTTTTTTTTTTTATAACTGAGCAGTACTTCACAGTATAAAAATACCACATTTTTTTAAATCCATTCTTTAGTTGATAGACATTTTTTCCCCCCAAGATTTAGCTATGACAAATCGCACTGCTATAAATATGGGTGCTCATATCTTGCTGGGGTTTGATGTTTTTGTTTCTTCTGGGAAAATTCCCAGGAGAATAGTTGGGCTGAATGGAGCCTCTGATCCAAGTATTTTAAAGAATCTCCCCATTGATTTCTACAGTGCTGCACCAGTCTACACTCGCACCAACAGTGGAGGAGGGTTTCTTTTCCCCCACAGCCCTCCAGAATTCGTTGTCCGTTGATGTTTTGGAGATAGCCGTTCTTTCTGGTGTGAGAGGGAATTTCAATGTTGCTTTAATTTGCATTTCTTGAATGACCTATGCTGTGGAAGGTCCTTTCATACATTTACTTACCATTTGTATTTCTTCATCTGAGAAGTGTGTATTCATCTCAGATGCCCCAGATGTGAGGGTGATTAGGCTGTGGCATCTGTCATGCCATTGATCACCAGGGTTGATTCAGCTGACCTGACCGGCTGGGTGGGTGTCCCTTTCCTCCCCTAGTCCTCATGTGCATCCCTGGACCATGCCAGAGAGAAGACTGTTCCTTGGTCAAGGGTATAGAATTGGCTGCTCTTCCCTGCTCAAAACTCCCAATAAGCTCTCATCTCAGGTGCCCGTTGTTTGGGATCAGGTCTTTGAGTTTTCGCATCTGATTTCTTTGGTTTTGAAAACTGGATCTCCTGTGTATTTCAGGCTGGCCTTGAATGTGGGTAATCCCTTTGTCTCATCTTCCTGAATGCTGGGGTTCCATCTCGCCCCACCCCATGGTATTTGAAGTGACAGCTATTCACTGCAGAGTTGAGATCAGTGAAAACCATGAGTTAGTTTTAGGTACTGTTTGTTCTTGTTTCTTAATTGTAGATTTTAAGAGTACTGCCAAGACTTGTTATGGTTTACAGGAAAGGCTTTCAGCCATTTGTAGAGAAGTATTATATTTTTTACTCTGGAAAATGCCTTATTGAACGAGTAAAGATTTGTATTTTGAGAATTATTCAAATGGGAAATTCCATAGAATATTGAATTTCTCTGTCTTGCCTCTTCTGAGAGAAAAAAGCGCCTCCCTGTGTTAACTGAAGCAGCCTTTCGCTTGCACTTGGTCTTGTGGAGAGATGAGGGAAGGACTGTGTAGCAGAGCGACGGCTTAGGTTAGAGATCGTCCCTGAAAGCAAGTAGTTTGCTATCAATAACTTTGTGAACTTATATTTAATTTATTCTAACACAATTATGTGTTTAAAGAAAACCCAACAACCTGATTAGAAGTTAACTAAATGACATTACAGGCCAAGTCAAAGCTCAATACAAGTCCTTAGCACTCAGGATAGATCCATTTGGAGCTTCCGATCTTGGAGGAATCTTAGAGCATCCCACAAAGGAATTCAAGGCGGAGCACATCACGCCATGGTGCAGTGCCTGCCTGGCAAGCGCAAGATCCTCAGTTTAATTCCTGGTACCAAGGAAAAAATTAAAGAGAAAGGAAAAGAAAAGGAACTGAGACTCCAGAAGTAAATAGTGATTGGTGTTAGCCCTGTCTGAGGTAGACTGTACATTAAACAAAAAATAACAAACAAAAAACTGCAAATTGTACTTGGGTATCTTGGTGCACATTTGCTTTACAGATGTGCAGGAGGCTGAAACAGAAGGACTGCCTCAAGTTCAAGTCCAGCCTGAGCTATATCATGAATTCAAAGTTGGCCTGAACTACACAGCAAGCAGAAAACCTACAGCCTAGCAGGTAGGAAGACCGCTGGTCTGCTTATGATCATGCCTGGGCGGAGCACCATGGATAGTCTTGCTGTTATGAAGTACTGCGCTGGTGAGTAGCCCAGCTGAGGAGCATTTGCTTAAGAAGCGCAAGGTACTGGGGCTCCCCCTTGACAACACACACCCACACTCATGCACCCAGAGACACAGACATAGGAGGTGGTGTATTACACAGTCAAGTTCAAGGTCGGGCCAGCATGCCTGTACTCTCGTAGCTTTCTGGTAGTTGGAGATCGGGTGGGTTCTCTGAGGTAACAGGGGTCCGTGGAGCTAGCCCTTGCAGACCTTCTAGAGATGTTCAGTGCCTGACATGAAGGTCTGTAATCTTGAAGCCCGCAGGGTCCCACCTGTCTACCCTGCACAGCTGGCACTGTTTTCCCTTTCCATCTCTCTCACTCTTCCCAACACACTCTCCACTACATGGCTTTTGCTGGGCAACGTGGGGTGGTCTGCTAGGCTGCAGGCTAGCGGCTCAGCATGACTTCTCACCTGTTGCTGCAGCTCCTTGTCAAGGAGCGTCACGTCCACACTGCAGGCGTTATTCTACCTGCTGCTGGCACTCTGAATACTTGGGGTGAAATACACACGAGTACAGACAGTTAAATGCTTATTCATTTGAGGGCATAAGTGGAGGTTTTTGTTTGTTTTGCTCCTATTTTCCCTTCTGTGCCCAAGCCTCGCGGTAGGACATTGCTCAGAGCTACCCTGGAGGGCTCATCAATAGGTAGAAGGCCATGAAGGGGCAGTTTTTGTTTTGCTGGATTACGGTGGCTTTCCAGGTCACAATATAAATGATTTCCGAGGTAGCTGCAGGTTACTGGGAGTGGAATGAATCAGGCATGTTCTCCTTGTGCATGATGGTACTTTATTAATTTGTAATCACACCCTGCCCTGGCATCCATCTACACTGAGCACACCGATGACCTTTCGCTTCTTGATAGGAGGCCCCGATGCTTGCTTCCAGCAAGATGCCATCAGCAGATACAGCAAGACACTCATTTACAGTGGACGTTTCTATTTTTTCTCATGCTAGATACAGGCCTAGTTTGTAAATCCTGCTGTAGATATGCTGATCTTATTTTTGTACAAATGAGAAAAGTATATTTGTCCTTGCTGCGCACCAAATGCCATGTCTTAAAGATAAGAGCTTTATTTATGAAGGGGGACTTTATGGGCAAAGAACATCTTGTGTTGCTGAAATCAGACACTCGGAGGCTCTTTGCTTTGCTTTTCTTTTATTTTATATTATATTTCTTAGAAAGGGTTTAATATATACATTGAATTCTGCTCACTTGGGAGAGTATTTTTGTTTGGTGTAAAGTTTTGGGAAATTGTGGCTCATACAAATAGCAGAGATTCAACTCTTTTTTAGTTTTTTTTTTTTTTTTTTTTTTTTTTTTTTTTTTTTTGTATGTTTTGTGTGAAGTCTTACTCTGCAGCTCAGACTTGTAGTGATCCTCCTGTTTTCAAGCCTCCCAGTGCTGAGATTACAGGTATGCGCCAACATGCCCGGACTCAGTTGCTGGCTCAGTCTCCTCCCCCCACCCCCCTCAGGGGTGGGGCCGGTGCAGCATGTGGTGCTAGAGATGGAACCTGGATCCCTGTGCTTGACTACTAAGCAGGCCCTTGGTCCACTGAGCTTTCTTGCTGGCCCTTAGGAATTCAGCTTTTTAAAAGTCTTGGAAGATACCTGATTTGGAAAGAGCCAAATAGTAGTCAAGTGAGAACGAGTTAAGGAAAGAAACATAATAAAAACTCAGAGGCAACGAGAAGTCATTTGGAACACTGTTCACAGAGCGCCTGAAATTGGGAGGGCCTAGGCTGGCAAGTCTGTTGCCATGAACCTATTCCAGGCCAATTTTCTGCTCCTGAAACTCCAATCAAATTGGAGTCGGGAATGGAAATTGAATGGGAGTATAGGCAGGAAAACAAAAGAAGGGGTCTAAATAGAGACAAATCATATGAAAATAAACATTACATGGTGAGAATTGTCCAGCTAGG
This sequence comes from Capromys pilorides, assembly GCA_004027915.1. Lineage (NCBI taxonomy): Eukaryota > Metazoa > Chordata > Mammalia > Rodentia > Capromyidae > Capromys > Capromys pilorides. Next base: position 15,644 of record PVKN010004043.1, read on the forward strand.
GTATGAACAGGTATATGAGAGTCCTAATGAACCGCTGGAAAATATAGATAAATAAGAGCTTGAAATTTAAGATTTGAGGGATGGTGCCAAACTAAGGTTTGTCTAATCTAATACAAAATATGTATTATGACTATATCTTAATAATGCGGACATATCAGCCTGTTACAATTCCTAGAAATTGTGCTCTCAGATTGGTTGGTGCTAAAGACAAAAATCATCAGCTGCAGTGTGTCTTTTCTCCAGTGCCCTCTGATAGGCTTAAAATTAGACAGAAACTGAAAAGCCTGCCGATTGCCAGACCTGCTGGGTGTTAGATACAGATGCTTAAGTACAGGAAACCCGACCTGCGACCTCACGGAGTGCGTGAGCTAACGGGAAAGAGGCAGGTGAATTGGTTAATGATACTCCTCAAAGCCTCTGTGCGTGGTGAACGACCTGTGTGTGGTGCTGGGGAACCCGGAAAATGTCGCCAAAAGGTGAGTGGTGATGTGCATAATACAGAGGCACTGATAAAGGGAAGTGCGGTGGATTGAAGCTGCGAGCAAACGCTGTGAGCGGAAGGTGGAAGGTGCCAGAGTTCACGGACTATAGAGGGGAGCTGGGACTCGGGATGGAGAGGAAGGGAGGCCGCGCCTGGGGAGAGGCAATGGGAGTTAAGAGGTGGTACAGAGGGGTAGTGATGACGACGGTGGATTTGGGTTTCACAAGGTAATGTTGGTTCCCCTGTAGAGGACAGAGAGGAAGTGGACAAAGAAGCCACGCACAGGCAACTCAAGATAGCTGCAGAGATTCCCATGAGAGAAGGGGCACGCTGGTTATTTTTTGAGAATGAGGAGAGAATGAATGCGTGAATGTTGATTAAGTTGGAAGATAAAATCAATATCTGTCTCTGTCTGTCTATCCATACCTCCGTCCCCCCCCCTCACTTCTTCTCTATCTTGAGGTAGGGTCTGGCCACGTAGTTCAGGCTAGCCCCCAACTCGCGGCAGTCCTCCTGCCTCAGCCTCCACAGACGGAGATGGTTGGCAGGAGCCATCCTACCCACTGCCTCTCTTCATTCTTGAAGCCCAAATTAGAATACTGAGCACTTCTTTAGTTAGTTTTAGTGTCTTTCATTTATAGTTCATTCTTAACTTTAGACTCACTGCTGTTCTCGCATTTAAAATTGTGTATTATTCTACATTGCACTTAATTTTATTTACATTATATTAAGAGGAAGTCCTGTGTACATCACATTCAAGTGAAAGCTGTCTTTCTTTTTGGTTAATTTAAATTGCTTTTCTATTTTTTGGGATGAGCCATATTCTCTTTCCTGTGTATTTTTAAAATCACATTTTTTTTCCAATCCTAAGTTTAATGCAATTTAGTTTTTAAATGTCTGAGTATCTGACCATCCTGCTGTCTATCTCTCTAATTAGTGGGAATTTAACTGTTTGATATTTCTGGTCACTGTGACATTTCAAAGACCTGAAGTGCGTCTGGTGACAGTTACCATGGGGCCTGAGGAAGTCCTTGTATGATGTACATAGGAAGCACTTCAGCTGCGGTTGCTTTGTTTTCTTTTTTGAAGACAAAAATAAAGAAACAAATAGACAAACAAAAAACCAAGAAACTAAAAAGCTATCTTGCTGGCGTACTGATCCTTGACCTTGACCCACTGGAGTTTTCCTCCTGTTTCCTCTGGGGTGTTTCCCCATACAGGGGCTGATGGTGCACGCACTCTTTGGTGTGGTTTTCTTCCTGGCAGGTTCTTGTCTTGGTCACCGCGGCACTGATGTACTCTTGCCGGTGGGTGGAGATCATGAAGCCAGATCCGGGCAAGTCCACACGTAGTAGCCACAGGAGAGCCAGTCTGTGTTTTCTCTGTCTGTGGGTGATAATCAGGACTCATGGTGCACACGGCCAGGCGGTGCTATGACTCGGGGTCCCAACTTCATGGGGACCTGCGCCTGGGATTTCGGGTGCAGCCCTGGCTGCTTCCAAAGCCTTGTTCATCTTGTGTCTGGTCTGCGCTTTCCAAGCAAGACAAGAGTAGGGCGGAGGACCGAACCTGGAGGCGCCGCCTGGAGCTCATGGCTCCTCTGCCTCTCCCTGGGCACCCAGATGCCTTGAGAGGGACATGGTCATCCCTGTCCAGGTCATACCAGCCTGACCCCATGCTCAGCACCTGTGCAGACCTGTAGTCAGCATGGCACTTGGAGCCCAGGACAGCTTCACACTTAGCAGCAGGGTGAGAAGCCATGACAGTCTGGGAGAAACGCCTCACAAGACATGCGTTCTGTTTCCTGGCTTTTGAACAAAGGGCCCCCGTTTTCTTTCACAGATCTGTGGAAATTATATGCAGCGGGCCCTGCACATCGTTCATAGGAGAAGGTTAGTACTCTCACACAAATTACAGCCAGGCATGGGGACACGCAGGGCACAGGAGGCTGAGCCCGGAGGACCGCCCCACGTCCAGGTGTAGCCTGCACTGCATGGTTGGTTCAAGGCCAGCCTGAACTGCATAGCAAGATCTAATTTCAAATAACCCAAAATAAAGAAAGCAAGCAAACCAATAAATTTTACATTTGTAACTTATAGATTATATTAAAAATAAAGTTCTAAAAAAGTTTCTCCACAGTTTAGTCTTTTTGAAACATGGTATATAAATATTTATGGTTATCTTCGCAATCCTAAAATATTCCTACCTAAGTAATAAAAGGTAAAGAAGTACCTTTGAATCCGAAGTCATTCCAATTATCTTTCCAAAGTTCATGTAGTTATATTTTTTGGTAGTTTTTTTATTTAATTAATTGAAAAATTAAGCATTATACCCAGCACTGAAACACAGTAGTACTAAAAAATGGAATTTGAAGTTTAATTCTGTGTTCATAAAATTCTAAATTTATACTGTTATTTTTATTCTAACTTTGCTGGAAAAATGAGCTTCTCGTTTAAAAAAACATTCTCTGTGATCTTTTCCAGTTAAGATTGTGTTGAACAGTTTGGTAGTCGGAGCCCATGCGTGCGTGTGCGTGTCTGTGTGCGTGGTGTGTGCACATGCGCATGAGCGTGCATGTGTGCGTGCATGTGTCCGTGCGTGCGGCGGGAGATTGAACTGGGTGTCTCCTGCGTCCGTCCGGTAGGTGTTCCCCTCTGAGCCTCCAGCCCAGCCCCAGGGAGTTGCAGGGCAGTCTTGCCTGCATCCCTACCTTCCCAAGCCTTCCCTCACCCTTCCGCTCTACCCCAGACCGATTCACGTTGCTGACCTGCTTGGGTGGAAAACAACACACTTGCTTCACGGACGGCCTCGCTGGGCAGCGGGACGTGCGACAGGGCAGGCAAGGCTGGCGCTGCCTGTGCGCAGTGCTCTCTGTTACTCCTGCCCGGGTAGGCCTGGATCATATATATTTGATATTTTCTTGTTTTTGTTTCTTTATTTTTGTAAATCGAGATGGTCTTATTTTCTTATAAATTAAAAAAAAATGTGTTATATATAACATATTGGAAGAGTTAACTTTTCTTATAGGTGCTGCAGCCTCTCTGGGGCCATCTGTCACATTTTTAAACACTAAAAACTTTTTGTGGCTATATATATATATATATATATATATATATATATATATATATAATTATAATATATGAAAGTGTATACATTACATAATTATAATATATAAATATCTGTATATATATATTTAAAATTATTACTTGTGATCTAGAGTCTTGTAATTACACCAGTTATCGGAGATGGCTTTACTTCACTGATCTTTGCCCAGATTAATCTTCTGCTTCCCTGTGTCCCTAGTCTGTGTCACACCAGGGCACCCTTAAGGATCTCACTACACCATTTTCTTTCCCACGAGCTCCATGGCTTTTATGAAACTGTCTTACTTACTTTTTACTCGTTGCTGGGACAAATATCCAACACTCAAAATGAAGGAAGGAAAGGTTTATGTAGCTCCCAGTTACTGGAGGTTTCAGTCCATATTCAGCTGGCCCAAGGCTGAGTGGAACAGGGCAGAGAGCATCCAGTTCATGGCAGCAGAACAGCAACAATCTTGACAGAGGCAACTGACCGACTAGGGCAACAGAGAGCAGCAGCCTGAGTCTGTCTCTCTGTCTTTGTATTACATTCAGGCTCTCTGCCTTAGGATATCTGCCCTAGACCACACCCATAGTCCCAGCAGTACTCAGACACATAATCCCATCAGTACTGAAACACATAATCCCAGTGGATCATGAGTGAAGTCTCAAACGCTAGAAGTCCCCGACCCATGATTGCATGAGACTTTGCCGGGACAACTAGACAAAAACCATAACACTGACTCTGGCCCCTGTGGCACTGTTTGTCTGGCTTATGGCCTTAGGTTCTCCCGCTGTGCAGAGGTGAGCCTGGCCCTCTGACTTGATCATTGAGTTTGCACCTTTTTAAATGGCTTACCAGTTGAGGAAATAGTTAACTAGATAGAGATGTATTAAGCTTTTGTGTTTGTTGTAATTTGGCCCATTGTCAGAGCTATTACATAATAACGAATACATGCTTTGTGCTCCAGGGATATTTTGATTTTAAGTTTGTGATGGAATTCATAGGTGGAATCACTTATACAGAAGTTAAATTTGAGCTGAGTATAGTGGCCCATTCCTGAAATCCTAGCATTCAGGGAGGGGACGCAGGAAGATTGAGGTTTCCAGCCCAGCATTAGCAATTTTGGGAGACTCTTTCTCAAAATCATAATAATAGGGCTGGCCAGATAGCTCAGCAGACTAAAGCACCTGCTTAGGCAGACTCAGGGACCTGGGTTTGATCTCTTGCATGCTGTGCTCCACCCCTGGGGTGCTGAGGTGGAGACTGAGGCTGGGCATGGCGGTGCATGCCTGTAATACCAGTGCTTGGGAGGCTGAAAACAAGAGGATCACTACGCGTTAGATCTGTGTAGTGAGGCTCTATACATATTGCACTAATACATTAAAAATAATAATAAATAATAAAATAAATAAAAGGGATGTTGATGTAGCTCAGTGGAAGACACTGGGTTTTATTCCTAGTACAGTGTACACTGCAAAGTAAAATTTGATTTACATAGAGAAAAGTGCACTGTCTTGTAGAGGCTAAATGAAACCTGAATATACCAATGCTTTCGTATTTTCACTTTTAATTAACAGCTACCTTAATCTTATCATTTAAAGAAGGCGTAGTATTTCAAGCGTATGTTTGCTTGCTGTAAAACCAAATAAGGTACGATTCAGTTGTGTAGAGGAGTTGGTAGTGTAGCTTAGTGATGCAGAGCTTGTTTGACATGTGTAAGACTGTGTTCTACCACTAACACCATAGGAAAGAAAAATAAAAGAAAGACTCTCCTGATGTAGAGCTAAATGCTGGTGAGTCTAAGGTGGTGGCCAAGCATGGGCTGGGCTTGGCATTGTGATTCACCGCACAGAAAACTTGAGGCCTTTGTCGTTTTGGAGCAAGTGACACAGATGTTAGGGATGTCTCACATGCACACAGACCCAGATCCTGCCCTTGTGGTCAGCCCTCTCTGGGCAGCCTGGGCGCTGGCAGCGACCAGAGCTTCTGTATGGGCTTTTAACTTTAAGGGCTGTGCTGGATCCTTCCAACCCTGAATAAATTCTAACACCTCTGTATCACTTCATTTGCATTGGTCAGACAGCATGCATCCCTTTCTAATTTATCCTTTATTTGTATTTTTAAGCATATCAGTAGATATGTGCAGTATGTCATGTTTCATTCCCTGTGTGGAGTTGGCATGCATGCCTGTGTATAGGACATCTTAATTCCTTTTCCCTGCCTTCTCACTTCTCCCATGGGCTCTTGATAATCTTCCCATGTGAGAGTGGACTATTTCCCACAGTCCTCTTAGTTTCTATATTATGGTTTATTTGTAGTTTGGGTTTCTCATATAAAGGAAACAAAAAATCTTGGGAAATAAAAGAAAAGCAGGAGAAATCAGTACTTTAGACCTGAAGTTATCTTACAAAGCTATCATGATAAAAAGAGCATGGTGCTGGCACCAAACCAGAAACAAGGGCCCATGGAGCAGCATAAGCTCTACAGGAAAAACCCCAAGTGCTTTCCACTATTTGAACTTTGACAAAGAGGACAAAAGCAAGCTTTGGAGGCCAGCAGGTCTCTACTAAATGGGGTGCTGGGAAAACTGGCTGCCTAAAAACTTCCTAAAATTTTCTTCAGAAGTAAACGTGAGATGGAATATTACTCAGTCATATGAAGTAACTGAGCTCTGATATGTGTTCTTGGGGAGGAGCTTCAAATCATTCTGGTCAGTGGAGAAATCCCTGGGTGGTAGACGGTGCTCCATGTGACTGCGCTTATGCCTGAGGGCTATGAGGTAGGTGAATCTCTACCGTAGAGACTGAAAGAGACCAGAGATTTCCTAAGGTAGATGAGAGGGAGAGCGAAGTCACGGCTTATGAATATGTCCTCCTTTTAGAAGCTATGAAATATGAAATCTGATCATGGTGAATGTTGCTCAGCTTTGAATAAATTTAAATTCCTGAGTTTTGAACATTTGAAAAATGTGAATTTATGAAGCCAGCTGTGATGCACAGTGTTTATCCTAAGACCTGGAAGGCTGAGGCAGGAATGTCACCATGAGTTTGAGGCCAGCCTGGGCTATGCAGCAGGCACCTGTTTCAAAAACAGATGGACAAAAGAGTTATTTGATGAAATGTACATTATATGCCAGAAGCTGCTGAAATAATAAATATCACATTTGTGTATATGGCAGTGAAGTGCGTGTTGCTTCCTAATCTCCAGCCCTTTTCCCACTTTTCTGGAATAGTTATCCTGTATTAATCAGTTTACGTCTCCTAGTTATTAAAATGTATGCTCTTGTTATAATAGCAGTACCTGTAAACTTTTGTCTTAACAATGAAAATACATGTTAGTGTGTATTGAAACTTTTGTAAGTACTTGCCATTTTTATTTTTTTGCAATTGGTATTTGTACAGAACCATTATTTTAGTGATTTTCTTGCCTAAGGGGACTTGTTAGGCAAATTTAATGCTGTTTAAATAGCTCTCACTTATTTCTTTAGACATAGGTGATGTCCCAGCATCTGAGGAATTACTGTTTTTCATTAGGACATTTACATTTCTTATATATAGGCAATATCCAAAGGAAAAAAAAATCATTTCTACAATGTCATTACAGGTAACTATTTATGCTTCAAGTGTATTAATATGTATTTTCTTCCTTTCCGACAATCCTGGACAATGCTGAGATCTGGGTGCACAAGAGAAAGGTTTTGATTAAATTGATCCATTATAAGAAATTTACAAAGATGAATGCGGAAGAGTCATTTTTAAACAATTTCTTTCAGGTTATGTTTTTTTCTTTTGTCGTTTTCTTTTAAAGGTAGCTGGGAAGAGCAATATTTTAAGCTGCCTTGTTGTCTTTGGTCCTTGGAGCACTCACTTCTGCCGGTGCGTCCTCTGTGTGGACGCGGCTTAAGTTTCTAATGTGCAATATAAATACGGAACAAAACAGGCATGAAGGTAGCATAAGCTCAGGCCCATTTTGTTAGAAAAAAATTAGAAAAAAAGGAGGACGTGAAGAGCCAGCAGTTTCCTAACAACACTGTCCCAACAGCAGGGTGGGACCGTGGTTGTGTTGCATCTCTCTTTAATGAGGTGTGTGTTCTTTCTCCAGTGTGAAGTGGCTTTAGTCACTTGAATTGTGCTGGTGACTTGGTGGGTCAGGAGCACCATGTTTGCTGCTGGGTTTGTCTCAGCAATTGCTGCTTTTGGTTCACTTTTTAGACAAGGCCGTGCCCGTGAGCTGACAGCCTGCTCACCTGCCCCTTCATGGCTGGCCTTGTTATTTTCTCCATCCCAAAGCAGTTCTCAATTTTCCAGGTTTTAGGTTGGTAGAGGGAAGAGGACCAATTATTTTCATTGTTATCAGAGCTGTTCACATTGGCAGTTTGCACCATGAATGTGGAGAGAGACCTGAGTCCTCCTCTCCACACAGACCTCCGTGGGGAGGTGGAGAAGCGGGTGGCCGAGTTTCTTCCCTTCTCTTCCACTCAGACATCTGACAGAAAAAGTGTTTGTGGGCAGCCCGTGTGGGAGTTGTAAGAAGCGAACATTAATAGCGCTGTGGCTAAACAGATGGTGTAATTAGCCTCCGATAGGGAGGAACAACATTTTCATGTTTGGATAAAAAGGACTCCCTGTGGGTAGGAGGAGGAGAGGTTCCAAATGACCGTACTTTATGAAGATTGGGAGAGAGACATGTGAACCACACGCTTGGGACATGGCTGCGTGCGTCCATGCACGTCCATACTGATATAATCTCCATGGAAATTAATTCTCACTGCTTTTAGGCAAAACTTCTCTGTAATTGGATATATGAGTGCCTTGTAATTCATCTCTGTCTAGCAGACATGGCAAAGTCGTGTGGGGGACATGGAGAAGGACCTGGTCTTTGCATTCAAGTACTCGGTTTTCTTGGATACATTCGTAAGACAATGGCAAATATAGGACATAGCAATCATGTTTATAGCAAAAATAGATTGCTGGTCATTTGCTGTCTGCAGGTAGCCAGGCTGAGGGTTCTTCATAAGGAAACACTTCCAGTAAGACAGTGTTGGAAAGTAAAAACTAGATCTGTCTCTTGGAATCATCCAACATTGTCATCTACTTCTTCATGTGAGTATAATTGGCTTTGGTTGAACCTGACTTCTCCTGAACTTGGGCATATAGTTAACTGGAGTGTAAGAAAAGTGAGCAAAAACAAGAAAGCCATCAGATAAACAAAAGAGTGTGGTGCTCCTATCTGTTTGTGTGATTTGATAATGTTTTTCACTAGCAGATCTACAGGTGGAAATTGGTTGTGTTCTGTACTGTGTAGATCGGTCTTGCACAGAGTATTGTAGCAGCGTAAATTTAGAATAGTACCTCGCACTTGGGTTAATTATTAGAGAGATATTTGCAAAGATTTTCCCCCATCAGCCCATCTGCTCCTGTGGTACAGTCATAATGTGGAAGCATTGACATCTCAATTATTTCCATGGCAACAAATTGATGTCAGGATCCCATATTTGACTTCACTGCAGGACCAAATAGGATTTGGATTACAAGGGCGGATTGGGAGTTCTTGCTGAAGCATAGGCCTGTAAGGAAGGGAAATTGAAATATCTTTAGGAAATATTTTTTTCCAGTCTAGGCTCACTTTTGAAGAGAAGACACAAAATATATGAAAAACTATTCTTCTATCTTTCTACGTCTCTGTAGAAAAATCCTGGGAGAGCTGCTTTCTCTCTGACACTTGACCATAACAGTTGGGGTTTCATTTAGGGTTTCTTAAAGCCTAAGTGGGCTGGGCCTGGTGATACAGGTGCATATAACTAGTGTTTTTGGAGACGGAAGCAGGAACATCTCAGCCTGGGTAAGTTAACAACTCAGTGAGGCCTTATCTCTAAAGGTGGAGGTGGGGGCTCAATGGCTGGGAGTGTAGCTTGATGCAGAGATGTTTGGTTCAGTCTCCAATACCATCAGCAAAGACAAGCATAAACAAAAACAAAACAACAAATAAACAAAAACAAAAAAAATAGCTTAACGTGGAAAAATCCCTCGCAGTTATTAGTAGCACAGCAGTGGAAGTCCAGAGCCGTTGTGCTTTTGATGAAGTAATTCATTGTACATCCGGGACCCCAAGTTTATATATATTATGTATATGGGACCCCAACTTTAAGTGATGTAGTCTCCATCTATAGCTTACGAGATCATAATTATAGTTCATCTTTTATATCATATGGACTGCATAGCCTCAGATGTTTATTTTGTCTTTTTATTTCTGCAATAGCATCTATTTAATATTCTGCTACGACTCCAGTTAGGATTTTGCTTTATCACCAGTACATAGGGAAAACAATTAGATTTGATTGCTGTGAACACTTTGCTAAACGTAAAATTATTTCTTGCACCATTTGACTCTGCAGTCCCTGGCGTGGAATGCACCACAGAGTTGGTCTCACTGTGCTCCAGTCCTGCTGGGTTCTTACCTCTCTGTGTCAGTGTGAAGCCAGTGTCTGTGTCTTCCTTTTCCTCTCAGTCACTGTTGAGTTTTGTGGGTCACACTTTTGACCTTATCTGTTTTTAGGAGACTGAATGAGGGTGAGAAGACTGAGAAGAGATGGACTTGACATGGGGTTGGTGACCGTTCCCTGATCTAGTCTCAGTATTGGTTTGATGACTAGATCCTCACAGGGATCATGCTGCAATGTTGATGCCTCCTGGGTGACTTTGCCTTAGAACTTGTGAATTGGATGCGGGTGGACAAACAGTCTTGCGATCTTTCTGTCCACGTACCTGGCAATCATCTTTAAATGGTGTGTTCTGCTCGTCTTCCCTGGAGTAGATGAATGCACCAACAGTTATGGTCTTCCTTCCCTTGAGATGCCTGGTATATCTCCGTCCTTCCATGACGCACGACTTCAGGGGACAGAGTGTTTACGATCCTGTCCTGCCTGGCCTTTCTGCTCCAATTGTCCCCTGCCTGAGGCTGCCCTCTGGCAGGACACTGCTGAGGTACTGGGAGGGCTGGAGTCTGCCTGACCGTGGGCCCAAGGCCCTTTCTGAGAGATAGCCACTGCTACTGTTCCCACATAACGGGGAGGGAGAGGGAGACAGTTGTGTAGTAAACCCCAAATGACACCCGCAACAACGGCAGAACTGGCCTCTGAGCCTGATTATGGGGCCAGTGTCCTTCCCTCCTGACTCTCACAGATGGACACATCTTTTCTAGGGAAGATTGTCTTGCTTATGTTTTCTGATTTGCTTTGTCTTCAGGAGCGGAAGGTGACCACATTTCCAAAGTCTGAAAGTCTCTCCCTGTAGGTCGTATGTCAGAATAATCATTTCCTACCTGCAGTATCCCTGCTTTGGAGGTCAGGGAGGCGGAGCACTGGCATGAAGCTAAGAAGAAAATGAGTGTTCTTAATGAGCAGAAATGACAGTGAGATTTTGTGTCAGCAAATAGGTCTGTTTTGGGCTCACTTAATTTTTTTTTTTTCCCCGTGTAGCTTAATAGCAAAGGCTCGCTAATTTAGATGAGCTGCATGCAGCACCTGTCTGAATTAACTAGGAATCTGAATCACAGAACAATCTTACAGAAATTAAGTTTTATTATTTTTCTGATATATATAATTAGTCCATCAATTAGTAGAAGCTAAGCTCTGAATTACTTAGAGTGGTTTTATATTAACAGTCTCTTCCATCTTTATGCAATAAGTTAACTTTTAAAATATTTTAATATTTTCTACCTAGAGATCAGCGTGTGTGTGTGTGTGTGTGTGTGTGTGTGAAATGTGAGTAATGCAGTAAATTATGTGCAGTAATGCACGTAAAATGCCACATGTAATTCTTAAGAGAGCTCTTATGTTTTCAGATCAATCAATTTGATGGGAAAAGAGAAGAGTAAAATGACTTCTTTAATGCAAGGTGGCTGGTGGGCCATTGACTAGCCTGTGTCTTTTGAGGTAGTGACATGTCTGTAGTCTTTATGCAGTACTTTTTGAATTTTTGCCAAGTTTACTTGGTAAAAGTACAGTACCTCTACTCTGAATGATTACCAAGTTCTGTAATATTCTATCTGGGCTGCTGTACTAGACTACTATCAACTGGGTGCCTTTTAAGCAACAGACACTCACTTCTCATAGTTCTGGAGACCAGGAGGCCCGCTGTCTTGGTAGTAACAGGTTCGATGTCTCATGCAGGCTCTTCCTGGTTCACAGCCAGCCATCTTCTGTATCCTCACGGGGTTGAAGGGTGACATAGTGCCTGGGGGTCTTTTATAACGTATTAATCCATTCAAGAGGGCTGTTTTCATGACCCAATTTCTTCCCAAGCCTGATGGCACATCTAAGTCTTATGACATTAAAGATCAGGTTTAAACATGAATTTTATAGCGGTGTCAACACCCAGTTTCTAGAGTGTTGCGGCTCCCTTCTGCCTCTGCCCCAGCCTTGCGATCTTCCTTCTTTCCTTTTTCCCTTCCTATGTCTTCATTCATTGAGATTTATATTTTCAAAATGTGTAGAGAAGGCGTTTATCCCAGCACATTCTCTACACATTTGCCTGTCTGCTAAGTTTTTTTTTTTTTGTGTGTGTGTGACCATTGAAAAACTTCATTAAGTTCTTGTTAGCATTCAAATTTATACTCACTGAATGAAAGAAAGCGTTCCAGGGCGGAAATAAATTATAGATTGCATTCATTTTCTAAAGCTATGTCAACGGGAATATATGTGAATAATCAGTCATTGTAAGTTACTATTGTGGAGTTTTAAAGTTTGAATTAATTAGTTTTCTGTTCTCTGAATTCTGGTATTATTAGTTAGAATGCTGAAGATTTAATAACAGAGCTGATGTTGCTTACCTTGAGCAAACCAAAAAGGTCACCGTGAGAAAATGAGGTGCCTCGTTACTAAGTGGAAAATCCATACTGAGTTCCTGGATCAAACAGGCCCGAGTAGCAGCCCGTCTCGGAACGCCGTTCCCAGCTCTGGCTTCAGTCATCCTTTTCTGGTTCCCTTTTCCTTTCTGCTCCTCCGCCTTGGAACCCCTCCTCCTGCCTGGATCACCTTTCCCGTGTTGTTTCCTTTACTTTACCTCTCTTACTACATCTTTCCCTCCCCTCTCTAGACTTTCCTCTGCTTCAGCCTCCTTTCTCTTCCTCTTTGCCCTTTGCTCCTTCACTGTCTTCCTGTTTTTCCTGTTTCTTCCAAGTCCCCTCCCCATTAGCCATTTTGGCCATGTGATGTCTGAAGGAATATGTCCCACTGTCCTTCTCTACTACTAAGCAGTAAGAGGAGCCAGGCCTTTCAGGTGGTGAGAGCCTGCTGCGTTGTAGGTTGCTTGTTAACCTTCCACCTACTGCTTCTGTGATTCATTGACGTTTGTTGCTCTGTTACGTATTGCAAACTGTAGATGACCTCATTTTTAACCAACATATCATGCAAAATGATTTCAGGTAGACCTTTGCTTTGCCTGCTAGGGCTGCTTGGTTGCTTCCTGCAAATAACAATTGATTGTCTTCCTTTTCAGCTCAGCTGGTGCCTTGTATTTTTGAATCTCTCCAAGTGATTCTTTTGTGCAGCTGGGATAGAGCAGCATCAGTCTTGGATGGATCCCAAATCCCAAATCCCGAAGTTTCATTACTTATTATAAAAACAAATTTATGAGGTAGTTATTATTTTTTTTTTAAACACCACAAGATCTATTCTTTGACCAGACTTTTTTTATCCTAAGTATAGGGATTTCATGCAAAGCAATTTCTGTAGGAGCGCTCTGGGAGTTGCTTGCTTGTATTTGTTCATCTACAAGCTAAAGTAAATGAGCCATAGACGAATCACTCCAAGGGCAACCTAGAAATCATAATGCAATAGCTGGAATTTGTTCAGAGTGTATTCTGGGCCCAGCGTTTAGACTTAGCCTCATACAGCCAGCAGCTCATTTGACCCATGAGGTAGATAACCGAATTTCTCACACCACAGAGGAAAGGCCAGAAGCTAAATTCATCCCTCTCCAGTTAAAAGGCTAACAAGGGAGGGCTGGTGCTGACAGAGGCAGGTGGAGGAGAGTTCCAGAACTCCAGCCACGGGCCCCATTCCTCCCAGAGTGGAATATTTCTAATCCTTTCCCTCCTGTAGATTTTCCTCCTATCATTCTGGGGTAAAGAAATAGAATGTGTCTCTTTTTAATCTTCAGGTTCAGCCTTAAGAAATGGACGCCCACTCCGTGGTATGTGGCCCTTCTCTTTTGATTAGACCAGGGTCTCCTCCAGGCCCTTACTGTCATCGTGCTGGGCCAGGTCCTGTGCCCTTACATCTGTGGTTTAAGGAATCACACTTTCTGGTTGCTGTTAGCTGTGTTTATGTTGGAGAAAATAAACTTAGGGAAATAGAGAGCTCCGTGTGACATGGTGAACTTTGAGACCGAGCTGCACGCTTTTTTCTCCTGAGCTGCATTTATCCTTGCTTGGTAGAAGATGAGCCAGTAGGAACTGGCAGTAGCTTAGATAATGGGCTGTGCCAGAAGCCTTCTGTTTTCCATCCCAAACAGGAGACCAGAGCTAGCAATGCACCGCATGGATCTTAGAGATGCTAGTCCAATTAACTTCTGTAGTGTCAGAGCGAGGCCGCAGCTCTGAAGTCCGCTCTTTGCCATTTTTACAGCTGCTCCCAAGTGTTCACCAGCAAAGGGATGAGGTGTTGACTTACCACGATTAGCTCAGAGTTTGGCTGCGATTTTTTTTTCAGTACATGTTGCTCATTATTTGGAAGTGACCACACAAGGAGAAATCTTTCAATTTCTTATGTGATTTACCTCATTATAATTGTAGAATTTGAATTTAAGAACAGTAAGTAAGCTTGGGTTATTTTTACCAATGATTGAAGTTTAGTTTTATGGGTGCAGAGTTCATCCTCCTGGAATGTGTTAGTATGTACAAGCAGTGAGGCTTCAGTTGCCCAGGGACCCATCACCAGAGTCCGTCCTTGGTAAACTGTGAGAATGGTAAACTGTGAGAACATGAGGGCAAGAGCGAGAACCTCCCGACCTGTACTCAGGACTCAGCATGGGCCTGACCCTGGGAGGTGCTCCTCGGTGTGCAGGTGGAAAATGCGTTTTGATTTGATTAGGGAGGGGAGTGTCGATGACATTGAGGGTCAAGCTACTCTGTAGATAAATAACTTTCATTAGCCTGATGTTCATGAGCACTTCACTCTACATGCTTATTTGTGATCTTAAAAAATTATACAAGAGGCTGGGCTAGGGGGGATAGCTCAGTAGAATAAGTGTTTGCCTGGCAAGCACAATGTCCTGAGTTCAATCCCTGGTACCACAAAAAAAAAAAAAAAAGGTCAAAAAATTATACAAGAGGCAAAGTACTGTGTTTATGAGGATTACGCCTATTGCTATGTATCATATAGGAAATTAGAATTAAATGAATGCAAAAAATCTGTATATTAACATGAAACATGTTTTTGTAAAAAGGATACAGTTCCAAAACATATGAATAATGTAATGAGAAGACTGTTTTATTTCTTTTTTATTTTTAAATTTTGTTTTTGTATTGTGGCCAGCCCAGCCTGCCCTGGGAGTGAGGCTGGCGCAGCATGTGGTGCTCGGGGTTGAACCACAGTCCCTGCAGTTGCCTAAGCTTGCCTAAGCAGGTGCTTTAGATTGCTGAGCCATCTCACCGGCCCTGGAGACTGATGTTTTTTAAAGAAATAGTTTTGCAAGTCTGTAATAGGTAAGTTACCAGCAAGCAGCTGCATTCTCATGGCTGCTGTGGTGCCTCATCTTTTCTTGCAAGTACTTTTCCTGGAATGAGTAAAAAGAAAATCTAATCTTCACCAATATAGTTGGAAAATAAGGTGTATTTTACTGGACTTTTTGAGCAATTGTGAATGCTTTTCTTTCTTAATATACCAGAGCTTTACAAATTCTAGTTTTTAATGACTCTGAATAGAGAATCTTCCACTTTATAAATGAACGTTTTGCACATTGCTATGTGTCCGCAGTTCCTTTTCTCCCTTCAGATGGGTCTTCCACTACCTACGTGTGCTTGTGCCACCTCATGTCATTTGGTTAGGAGATACTGGCTTACCAGTGACTCACGTCTGCTGAGTGCCAGCCCTCGGCATTGCAAATCGAACACAAATGCTAATACCTGGGGATGTTTTAGGCATTGGAACGCTGTTCAGCGCTGGGTAGTGGCTAACATTTCTCAAGCTATGTTCTCAAATTTTATAGATAGATAGATAGATAGATAGATAGATAGATAGATAGATAGATAGACAGATAGACAGACAGACAGACAGACAGACAGAATGATAAAAATAATGACATAGAATTTCAAAACACAATAATAGGACATTAACAATGGCTAACTTACTGCATGGTGTTACCTTTGACATAGTTGCTAAGATTACAAGTTTCTGGCATGAAAAATTCATCTGAGTAGAAACCGTCCTAACTTTTGATTTAGATGTTCAAATTTTATCGTCAATAACAAATATCAAGTTTGTTTTTCCTTTTCTTCCCATCACATTAGAGGCCCACAGATTCATGATTCCAAAAATTGTTGGTTGGGATCTCTTTAAAATAGCCAGTTATTCAGAAAAAAATGGCATCTCATGAGAAGAGCGGCTTTGCCATCATGTCTCCGTCTCTCAGGTGCTTTTCCTGGGGTCCGCATCCCGTCTGCGGTGTGAGGTGTGGGAGATGCTTTCCATCCCCTCCCTTCATCACGTAGAATGTTGAAATGACGCACACTCAAGATGCGTGGCTTTGAGCCCGCTTAGGAAAGCTTAGGCAACCGCAGAGACAGTGGTTCGATCCCCAGCACCACGTGCTGTGCCAGCCCCGCCCCCAGGGCAGGCTGAGTCGGCAATAACGGTGATGATGATGATGATGATGATGATGATGATGATGATGATGATGATGATAATGACTTAAAAAAGATTCTTGGCTTTGAAGTTTTAGCTAATTTTACTAGTTTATCAGGACTTTGCTCCAGTGAAACAGCGTGCTACTGTTTACCGTGTGGCCCACACAAATGTCCTGTTGACATGGCCAGACTCCATGCATTGGAGGAGCTTCTGGTGACGTGCTCTATCATGTCACAGCCAGGTGACTGTCATACTGGAGTTAGGAAAGTAAGGTATCTCCTGCACAATGTCGGGCCCTCTTTTGATCCATCCCAGTGCTATCCAGACCTTACCCACTGGTATCTTCATTGCCCCATCAGCTGTGATGGTAATCATGGCTCAGTGCATGGTAGCCAGACGCACCATGCCGGGAGAGTCCCGAGGGACAGAGGCTTGGGTGTGCGTGGCGAAGAGGGTGGTTGTCGTGGCTAGGGAACCAACTGTGCGTGTGCCTGAAAAGTTCTCTTGGTGTATATTTCTAAAAGTAGAATTTCTTTCAGCATTAAAATAAGTGATTTATTTAGATTGGTTCATTAACAGCTTGGAAAAATTAAATTCTCATATGGAGAGGATAATTTGTTTTTAATTTTCAAACAAATTAAGTATGATAATACTTAATGATGAATTTCTTAATAATAATCGCATTCATCATTATAGCTACGTGTGCTTCCTTTGAGCCGGTGACATACTTTTCCACTGTCATAGCATTAATCATTTCTCTGCTTGGAGAGTTCTCGGTTTTTATGCCACTGTAGTTCAATGTCACACAGTAAGTGTGGGCAGAAATAACATTCGGTGTGGACATGTTTGGCTCTCAAATTACTGAACTTACATATGGCCTATTCTGCACGCAGGTATTACGTGTCTATTTCTTTGGTTGATAGTCAATGGAAAAAAAATAATACACTGAGAAAAAGAATCCTTGTTTATAGCCTGGCAGCAGAGATTACATTATAGAAATTGGTGGAACATTTTTTCCCCCTTTTTATTCATGCTTTGATTTTGGGGAAAAATTAAATTACAAGGTCCAGTCATAAAAGAAGTGTGTTTATAACCATACTAATGCCTAGAATGTTTTTCTGTTGACATTCTGCTAGTGTGCTAATGGTAGTTGTATACATTGATGTCTAACACCAGGAGTGACCAAAATGATGAATTCTATTACAGTATTACATAAAATCAATGTATTAATAAGTTGCTTTCATTAAGCAGAGCGGTCTACACCTATAATTCCAGCACATAGGAGGTTAAAGGAGGAATATTGCAAATTCCAGCCCGTCCTCGGCACCTTGGTGAGCTTCTGCCTCGACACATAAAGCCCTACGCAAACAAAACTCTGTTTTAAATACTGCAAAGTGATATAGACAAAAATATAATAGAAAGCATTTTGAATGAGTCTTCTTTTCAGCTGTGTTTACAAAATAGAAATCTTTGGGGCCGTTCTATATATGTCTATATTAATATTTAATGATCACTTCTATAACATTTTAAATACATTAATGGAACTGAGTAAGACTGAAACACCTTTGGAATTTGACGAGATCTTTGCTGATGGAGAAGCAGACTATGTTGTTAGCGGCCTCACCGTTCTTAATACTGTTTGCGCTTGGTTAGTAATTTCTTACCCGTGTTTTGTCTTCCACACACAGAGTAGAAGCTCTTTCATTTTGGAGCGTCAGAGCTGGCATTGTAAAGAGCTGTGTGTCTAAATGATGTCTTTTGAACAATTGTTTAATCCTAATCTATGCCATGTTCTATATAAAAGATGAAGGACGTAAGAAAGGAGCGAGAGAAGATCTTTATAGTTTAACCGATGAGGCTGTAAGTGTGTGAACAGTATTGCAAAGTCTGTAATAAAGTGTGTACGGGGTCCTTTGTAGAAGTTCAGTTCTTTTGGTGTGTGTGTGTGTGTGTGTGTGTGTGTGTGTAAACCCTAGAAGGGCCTTGGCTGGACATTTGACCAATTGAAACTACACGAATCCAGTATCTTATTTTTTCTGCAGGGTCTCACTGTGCAGCGTGATTCCATAGTGATCCTCCTGTTTTCAGCCTCCCGAGCAGTGGGATTATAGGCATGTGCCACCACTCCTGAACTCAGTCACCGGCTCAGCACGCCCAGGGGAGGGCCCATGTGGCATATGGTGCCAGAGATCGCACCGCAGTCCCTGTGCTTGCCTAGGCAGGCTCTTAGTCTGCTTAGCTATCTTGCCAGGCCTTAAGCTACATGAATTCTGATGACTGAACGGCAGTGCCTAAGTTTTGCTCTAGAGCCAGCATTATAAAAATTAGTAGTTCTCCATGTAACATGGAAGAATGTAGGAATAGCTTCAGCACCTGCTATATGGCATGAATATACTCCAGTGTGACAGTCACCTGGCTGTGACATGATAGAGCATGTCACCAGAAGCCCCTCCAATGCGTGGTGACTGGCCGTGTCAACAGGACATTTGTGTGGGCCACATGGTAAAAGGTGTTTCAGAATCCTGGAGGGTTCTCTTATGCTTATTCAGAAACAGTTCATCTAAATAAAAGGTAGCCTGTGCTTTAGGGGCCTGGTCTTGAACCTATGTTGGAAAGTGGCCAAGGTTAAGCTCTCATAAGAGGTTAATCCTGGTTCAAATCCCACCACTAATTCATGGTTGGGTTGCTGAGTCAGTTTTGTCCCATCTCTATCCTTACTTTCTTCCACTGTAAATTAGAAATAAAAATAGCAGAGTCCTAGGATTTCTATATCTAAGGAGGCGA
>PVKN010004044.1:0-12500 GCA_004027915.1 Capromys pilorides
TCTCATTGTATTATCTCCTTAGTGTGAGAATCTGAAAAAGAAAAATTGAATCTTCAGGGTAAAATAGATACTGGGAGAAGGGAATGAACTTATTCAAAAGGAAAGCTACAGAGTTGAAGAAAAGGACAGGAGGAAGAGTAGGGGAAAGAAATTTATTTATGTATGTAATCAGGATGATTTGCACAACTGTACTGTGGATTTCTGCTGGTCTATGAAGAGGAGCAGTTAATGCTTAATTTGTTTGATCTCCTTTTACAATTGTTTGTACATTTTTGTTCTTAATTTCTTTTCTTTCTCTTTCTTCCAATTTTACATGCACATATCCAGTAATATGAATAACTGGTTGGAAGATAATGCTAGGTATTACAACAAATACTATGATGTTCATATTACTGTTAAGTGAAGTTCTGTATCACTTTTTTATGTTTTAATTCTAACTTGTAATCTCTTTAAAAAATAAAAAAGAATCATTTTTTTAAAAATGCAAGTAAATGGACAAATGCAATAGATTCATTTGCCAAACACATACTACACTCTCCTATGTGTTTTGAGAGTTTTAGCATATTTAGGATAATTCAGTGATTCTAGTCTCTATATGAAGTGGTGGAGTGAGAGTATAGACTTCCTGAATCCTTCTTCCCATCTTATACATGCCCCATGTAAAGGGCTTCTGTTTTCTACTGGTTTCTTGTGGAAAGCTTTAGCCCTCAAGATTTTTTTTTTTTTTTGGTAAATAAGGGAAAGGGGCATCTTGCTGTTCTTAGAGCTTGTGTTTTTTGAGGGATTGAGGCAATGTTAGTTCAAGTATCATCGTGTGCTAAACTCTTCCTGACTGCAGATTCTAGCTTCAGCATTGCCTTGATTCTGAAACCAGACAAGGACCCAACCATAAAAGGGGACTACTGGCCAATCTGTATACTGAATATTAATGGAAAGATCCTCAATAAGATACAGGCAAATTAATGCAAGAAATCATCAAAAAATTATACATCACAACCAAGCAGGCTTTATCCCAGGAATGTAAGGTTTGGTCACTATATGATAATCCATAAATGTAAATGCATCAAATAAAGAGAAGCAAGAATTAAAAAAAATCATGAGATCATATGAATAAATGCAGAAAATAACCTTTGACAAACTCTAACATCCATTCATGATACAAATCCTGAAGAAAATAGGTATAGAAAGACTGAATCTCAATTTATGAAAGCCATATATGACAAACCTACTGCCAACATCTTATTAAATGGGGAAAAACTGAAATCTGAAGTCATGAACAAGACAAAAATACCCACTATTACCACTTCCCCTCAGTATAGTACTTGAAATTTATCCAATAAAATCAGTCAAGAGAAAAAAAAGAAAGAGGTTAAACTATCTTTATTCACAAACAGCATGGTCCTTTACACTGAAGGCCAAAAACTCTGCCAAATGACTCTTATAGCCAATAAGCAAATTCAATATGTAGTATGATACAAAGATTTGTGCACAAAACCAAATGGTGTTATAGTATAACAAAAATTAACCAATGAAAAGAAGTTAGGAAAATAGTACAATTGATAATAGCTTCAAAAAATTAAATATTTAGGGATTAATCCAACAAAGGAAGTGGAAAATATCTATATTTAAAATTATAACACTCTAAAAGAGGAAAACAGTGAAGATATCAGCAAGATCAAAAGATATTCCCTATTCTTGGATGGACAGAACCAATATACTCAAAATGCCCACATTTCCAAAATTGATGTATGGGTTTAATGCAATCCCAATCAAAGTGACAATAGTATTCCAGACAGAAGTAGTGAAAATAATCCTATAATTCATATAGAAGTGGGAGAGACCCAGAATAGCAAAAGCCATACTGGGCAACAAGAAGAAAATAAGAAGCATTACAATTACAATTCCAGGTTTCGAGTTGTGTTACAAAGTAGAAATGCTAAAACACTAGCATAATTTTGACACAAAAGAGGTCCTAGGATGAATATAACACAATGGATGATTCAGAAACAACCCCAGACACATTCAGTTACATAACTAATCCTTGAAAAAAGGCCACAAAATGTTCACTGGAGGAAAGGTAGCCTCTTCTATTAACGATACTGGAAAAATTGGCTGTCTGCATGCAGAAGATTGTATCTAGAGCCATATTGCTGGCTATGTGGTTAAGTAAAATCAAAATGGATCACAGATCTCAACATTAAGCCAGAGAAAATCTATTAAAAGATAAAATAGGTAAAGTTCTTGACGACAAAGGCACAGACAAAGACTTTCTGAACAGAACACAAATTGCACAAGATAAATAATATCACAAATTAATGGATATGATTATATCAAATTAAAAAAAAAACTTCTGTACAGTAATGAAAACAATCAATAGAGTAAAAAGACAACCTACAGAATAGCAGTGTGTTGCTCAGCTATTCCTTGGCTGTAGAATTAATATCTAGAATATGAAAAGGACACAAGAAGATGAGTTCTCTCAAAATAAAGCAAAATAAAAAGTAGGCAATAAAATAATAGACAGCAGAAGCACAAATAGCCAGAATACATGAAAAACAATGGGGAAATGCAAATTAAAACAATGCTGAGATGTACCTTACTACAGAAATAACAGCTATCAAGCCATGCAATAATAAAATGTGCTGGCAAGGCTGTGGGTACAAATGGGAGCTTCTGCACCCTTGGTGGGCATGAAAACCAGTACAAGTACTGTGGACAGCTGCATGGACATTCCTCGAGAAACTTGAACTAAAAATTTCATTCAACTCAGCCATTCTCCTTCCAATTCTATTCCTCACAGTTAACGACATCATATTATCATTTCTCACAGCACAACTTACAAGAGCTAAACTGGGAAGCAGTCTATATGTCCATAAACAGATGAATGGAGAAAGAAAATGTGGTGTTTAGACGCAATGAAGTATTACTGTGCCAGAAAGAAGAGTACATTTAAGTCAGTTTTATAGGAAATGATGGTACTTTGAAAATATAGTGTTAAATGAATAAATCAGACAGAAAATCTTAAATGTTGCATCGTTTTTCTTATAAGAGAAACCCAGAGATAAATTGCAAAGCAAAATAAAAGGTGGATAATAAGAAATAGGGAAATAGTTTGCAAATGGGAAATGGACAAAAGAATGGTGAAGGGAATAGGTTAGGGAAGGGGAACATTTGGAAAATTCAAATGTGTTATGTACACATGACATCTCCCCAGGCTGACTGTAATAATTGTGCTTTGTAACACCTGTCAATAAATTTTTTAAAAAATTAACGATTCCAGCTTCCTGGGTCTTGTTGAGTCACAGTACTAGATCTGGGTCAAGAGAAGAGAGTTAGACAACTGGACAGTATAGGAGGTTTGCACAAGGGAATCAACACAGTACTGCTGGGACAGTACTGATGATCTTCTCCACTGGAGGAGACCTATATCTGTGTGTGCCACTTCTAATATGAATGGGTTGCAAGGCATGAGCCAATGATGAGCCTAATGAGTCTCAGCACTGCTGGCCACCTTTGACTAAACTGAGATCCTCACATTTTAGAAGAGATGGCATCAAGGTCTGTATCATGTGGAACAGTCAACTTGGTATGAATGGATTGCCTGTTGGACCTACTGCTACTGGCAATTTCAGAGCACTACTTAGACCCAGAAGAGCTATTGGTGGCCACTTGCCTGGCCTCTCCTACCCAGTGCAGCCCATTTTAGAGATCTGAATTATCATCCTTCCATCCAGAGGAAGCTCAGTACTAGGAAAGATTGTGAGATTCTGAGTTCAACCCTTCTTATGCCAGGGCCTCAAGGACACTTGTGACTTAAGAGAGAAGGTAACAGGAGATGCTTCTGGGACACAGAATCTTCTTTGGCAGGTTCTTCTAAGGAGTCACATTGCAGCCTGTTACCTACCTCAGGTGGCTTTCCAGGGTCCTTCAATATTGCTCCGGAGGCCAGGACCAGGCTAAGTGGACTTGTAAAGAGACACATGCTCAGGAGTATGTGAATGACAGCAAAAGATCAGGCTGGGAGAGTGAGCGGGTGGATCTCCAGCCTCAGTGTCCACTGGGCAAGGGCACAGAGGCATGGAGTGTCTTTCCTAGGGAACTTTTAGGGAAGGCTCTTCAGTCTTCATAAAATACTGGAAATCTTATTTTTGGAGTTTCTGTGTCATCCAATATCAAATATTAATAACTATCCTCATACAAAATGAAATATAAATTTTCTTGCAGAGTGACAGCATTTCTATAATTGGCTTTTAACATAATTTGACAGCAAATAACTCCTCCACTTAATGATTGGCTGTGATCGTTGTGCCTTCAAAATTCTCACTACAGGGGAAAATGTATGCTATTGACTGTTTTCAAGTGGCAGTGAAATTTTACAGATATTAAATATAAGGATTGACAAATCTGAAGTGTAATATTTTTATAGGTATGAAATTAAACATTTATTACTTTTGGATTCCACTCTTCCTTTTAAGAGGTATTAGCCTTTATTATTATTATTTTTCAAATCCCTAGCATTTCATAGGTCCCTGATGAGTTCACAGACTCCAGTCACTGGACCTATTGTATCATTTAGAAATGGCAGCTCCTCCCAGCTGAGCCCTCAAATAGGGGGCCAGCTGCTAAAACAGCTAGGAAGTTGACTACAGTGTGGAAGAAGGTTTTTAAAGGACATGAACCAATCATTTATTAACTCTTCTTTAGTTTTAGAACAGGAGTCTTTCCTAAGGTCTACTTCATTTTATTCCTGACAAAGAGAATGAGAAGGATTAGATATTTTCTGATCAAGTGATTCATGTGTGTTCTTCCTGGTGAATTTTCTGAGAAGGATAGAGAAATCAGAATTCAAGTAGTACACATAAAAGGCTTAATCTAAATCACAACAGGTGTTATGGTTTGTGCTATGTTATGGTTTATGTTATGGTTTGTCCCCCAAAGCCTCATGCAGTCATGGGGTTGGGACTTCCAGAGTTTGGGATTAACTCATGATCCACTGGGATTCTAGATCTTAGTATTGCTGGGATTGTGGGTGTGAGTGCTATGCCCAACCTGAAGCAGAGAGACTGAACGAAATAGAAGAGAGACAGAGAGACACTCTCTCTGTTGTTATTGCTGCTGCTACTCCTCCCTTGGCTCCTCTTGCTGTTTGTTACCACCGTGGAAGATTGCCCTCTGCTGTGTGCTGCTCGCCTTGGAGCCAGTTGAGTATGAACTATAACGTCCAGTAACTGTGAGCTCAATAAATCTTTTCCTTCCATTTTGAATGTCAGGTATTTGTCCCAGAAATGAGAGAAGAGTAACTGAGACAATAACAGGTGATCTAGAGAAGGACACATAGACTATAGAGGAACTGACCTGAGGTTAGGCTCTAAATGGTGCTGGCATAAGTTTTATAAGATCTAGATATGATTAATAAGAAACACAACAACAACAATGACAAGTCTTCCCAGAATGGTCGTAGATGAAGGGTGATACTCAGGACATTCTTGGTCCCTCTTGCTTCCTTTGAGACATTTGTAACTTTAAAGAGCTGATGTTCTGTTCTCCAAAGTTCTAGTTTGATTGCTGCTATATTTCTTCTTTTTTCCCTTTGTATTTCAGTTTCTCTCACCAGCCTTTGCTCTGTCCTTTTGCTCTGTTAATAGTTAATAAATGAATGATTTCACTAAAGTTTTCCATGTTTTTCATTCTTTTTATTCTCCTCATCAGCTAGTGGGTAGATACTCTAAATACCACTTGGGAAATATGGGTTTCATTGTTCTAATTTTTTGTTGCTTCTGTAGCAAATGTCTGCAAATGTAGTGTCCTAAACAACACAAGTTTATTGGAATGCAGTTCTGGAGACTAGAGGTGCAGAGTGAATACTGGCCTAAGATCGAGTTATCAGTAGGACATCATTGCTTCTTCAGAATCTAAGGAAAAATCTGCTTCTTAATTGTTTAGTTTCCAGAGGCCACATGTCTCCTTTGTGCATGCGCACTGCCTCCACTTTGAGCACTCACAGGGCAGCTTCTCCTGTCCTCTCTGACCTGTGCTTCCATTTTTCCATTTTCTCCGATTGTAACCTGCCTTCCTCAGGTAAGGATTCTTGCAATTAGACCAAGTTAAGCTGATGGTTAAGTATATTCTCCTGTCTCAAGATCCTGAACTTTAGCATTTTGGCAAAGTCCTGTTTGTTAGCTAAGATAATAATTTCTAGGAATTAGGAAAGGACAGCTCTGAAAGGCCATTCCTGAGTCTATCACATGAACCATTCACTATTGCACTTGTGTCATAATCTGCTTAGCAGATTCCATCTGACTGAATCTCAGTGCTCTGATATAAGAAAATACTATTTTCCTCCTGTGGCCAAGACCTTCCTCAGAGTCACTCAGTGGGGTCTTCTTGAATGCAGAAGGAACCTCCCAAATTTCAGACATTAATGCAGACCTTCTCCATTATTTTCTACTTTGTACCCCTTTGGAATGGAACCCTATATACTGTATTAAATTTATCCATTATATCTTTTCAAAATTTCCTTTCCTTCAATTGTCCCTTCTATGTCCAACTGTTTAACTTCCCTTTCCCTGTCATGTTTTCTAAAGTTCAAGTTCTTACTTAATACTCAGATCAAATTGCTCTTCTTTGATGACGCCTAGATTGCTCCATATTTGAATTTCTAAAACTATTTCCTTTTCTTCTTAAAATCTCTTCAGACACTAGCGATTTGGTTTCTGTAGTTTGCAACACTGTGATAGGAGGAGACCATGACTTGTTGATGTTTCAGGACCTGATTCTACTTAATGTGATGGACTATTCATTCTAGAGAAAGGGACCAGACACTTGTTTCTTTGACTACTTGAGCTCTTTCTGTAAGGATGAACCAAAGAATGTATACAGATGTCCTTAAACATCATTTTAAGAGGATGATTGTGACTTAAGCACAAAATTTTGCATATTGTGATATGTTCCTTTTCTGGATGGAGGAAGATTTTTCCTTTTTCCCAGCTACATCTATTTAAGGAGCTTGGCTTTATGGGAAAGATCTCTCTAGTTGCTCCCAATCCACTTTCCTCCTGTAGTGTTTCACATCTGCTTTGTTATTTGTGAACCTCAGAGACGATGCCAATGGACGCTTGTCTTCCAACAGATACTTCTGTTCAGCTCTGTCTGCGGGGAATTTTTACTCTCAGTTCCTTATCGAGTATTTAATTTCCCATTTCTGAGTTGTATTGAAGGTGAGGAAGGCCGATCTGATCTCCCAAGGGGCTCCATGCCAGCAGAATAATTAGCTAGGCTTCACGCCAATTCAGAGCTTTGATCTGGAAACCCATAACCTCTCCTTTCAATATGGCACTGGAAGAAGGTGTTGGGGGCTAAAGAAGAATGCATGAGGATCTTCTTTCAGACTCCACAAATGTTAGCCTGGGTAGGCTGAGAACCAGACTATACAGAATGCTGTTGGAAAAAAAAAAAAAAGATATTCATTGGTTCATTTAACTTACCAAACTCTAATTTTGCGTTTGCAGCTTTGCAGAATATTTAAACTAATGAAGCTTGTATTCAAAGGAGGATAAAACTGATACATTGATTGAATTGTGAATGGCACATTTTGGGCACAAGGAAGTTCAGTGTGAACAGATCAGCTTCTGTTAGGATGTTTGTGGCCATAATGAAAGTGATATCAGAAAAAGCCAACTGTGCTTTTTCCATCTTAAAAAAAAGAAATCAGAGAGGCGAATAAATGTAGTATGACATATAAAAGGCACATTTAACCAGAAGACACATTGTGGTTTTGTGGCCAGTAGCTTAAATACAAAAGATTCCTGTTGGAGTGAGGTTTGAAAGACGGAGGAGAAATAAAGCAGCCTTAGAAAACTATCGGTCTATGTGAAGTACTTTGCTGGCACCAGCATGGATTGTGACAGCTGCGTTTGGTATCCAACAGGGAACTATAGATTTTTACTAGTACTCTTGGAGAAAGAGCCTGGCACATACCCTGGAAGAGGTCTCTGTGCTCAGAAGGTACACTGGACTGGCAGGGAAGCATCAGAAACCCAAAGGATGCCACGCACTTCCCTAATGCTTTTCCCTCATCGTGGTTTAAATGTAGCTTTTAAACTTGCGAGTGAACCATAATGGAATTGCAAAGTGGGCTCATTAGATTGATTGAGACAATTTATGAGGTATGACAGTGGGGAGGTGGGGGTGTGAGTGATGGCTGGCAGCAGGCTTGGCCTGTGCTCAATTAATGAAGGCAGTGGTCTTCCTGGGAAGCTGGGAAGAGGATCCTGAGGCACTGTATCTTAAAATACCTTTTCTGCTGGCCTGTTGTGATGCTTTTATCTCAGGCTTTAAATACCTACAGGCTAAGACTTAGAGGTCTTTAGCAACAAATGAAACACCAGGACTGCTGGAATTGGTCTTGTATTCAGCTCTATTAGCAGTTGAGAGAATTCCCTTCAAACCTGTCTCTCATCTGTTCTGACTCAGTTCCTGCATAGTGACAATTTCTCATTCATCCATATTTTCTCTCACTTGCTCACCATGCACAACTCACTACAAGCGAACCCTCCCATCTGGGGACTGACCTTTCTCCATTCCAGTGCCCTGTCTCAGTCACCTCCTACCTGCATGGACAGGGCTCAAGGGCTTGCTCAAGAACTTTTTGTGCTTTTTTGGTCATGCCTACTGGGCATGCATTCTTCATGCTGTTTCCATTAACCTTTCTAAAACCTGATTTTCTCACCATCTTCCTTTAAAGTGCCCCATAACTCCTCAGTAGCTACAGGATTCTCCAAATCTTGGATTGCTCAAGGCTCTGCAGACCCATTGCTCTCCACCTGCCTCTCTTCTGCCCTGGCCTCTCCCCATATGGGAAATCCCTCTCCTATGATTTTAAAAGCAGAAACTTTCACAACTATAATTTATCCCACATGTTGTTGATCCTCTACTAAGATGGGCTTCCTTTTCTTCTCTGCTTGCAAAATCTCCTCTTACTTTGCAAAACTGACAGAAGGGTTAATGCTGCTTCTGTTACTCTTCTAGACAAGAGTCTGTTGGGGACACAAAATACCCTGTTCATGCCTCCTTTAAAGAACTTTACATTTTGTTAGTTATTGTCTGCTCATTTTCTTTCAAATATATTTAGTACAGGGTCCACAGATCTCTTTGCATAGATCAGACTCCTAGTGATCCTCCTATTTTCAGCCTCCCAAGAACTGGGACTATAGGCACATGCCACCGTGCCCAGTCTCGATCGCTATCTCGGCATGCCTCGGGGAGGGGTCTGGCATGGCACGTGGGATATCGAATTCCAGTGTCTGCATCTGCCTAAACACGCACTTTTATCCACTAAGCTATCTGGTGGCCGCTGTTTGCTCATTTTCTTCAAGTTATAAATAACTTAGCACTATTTTCATGTGTTCAGTGCTAACACAATGACAAGAACAGTAAATCTAACTTTAAACAGCTGAGTGTCAAGAAATAGACCAGTTTGGGGAATTAGTAGGTAGGGTTGGCTTCCCTTTTCAACAACTATGTTGATGTATTTCTTAATGTAAAGTGAGACAAATCTTCAATTTTACTACTTTTTCGCCTTTTTGTTATCTTACTAAACATATCCCCATCATATTCATTCCAGGAAAGCTCATGGAATGTATTACTTCAGTCTTTGATTGTAAAACAAGTATTAGCTATTACATCCTCACACTTTTGGGCAAGCCTAGGTCAGGAAAAACAGGTAAGTTCCCTGCTTTCCTGGGACTTGTAATCCAGACTGAATGAGGCAGACATGAAGCATGCCAATGTACAACTGAGATGTTTCCAACAGACTTAAGTGCTGCATAGAGCATTAAAACAGGAAGGCCATGGAGCAATTGGCAGGAAGGTACTTTCCAGTAGGGTCACGTGTTGTTAGAGAAGACTTTGCTGAGATGGAGTCGTGAAGAAGAGGTCAAATGAGAAGAATCAAGAATGGGACTCTTTCATAGTAGATTCAGGAGCCATCTGTGTTTTCCCCTCAGATGGTAAATTCCACAAGCAAGGACTTGTCTGTCCCCCTCTCAAGGTTAGATCATGGCCTGACACATAGTAGGTGCTCAGGAGCTACTTATGTTATGAGTAAATAAATGATGAAATGACCAAATGAATGGCGGAGATGGAGGAGCTAGCATGGACTGCAGCCAGGGTCCCAATCTGAGGACTGCACAGAGAAGGTCAGAAGAAAAACCTACCATGAATGAATCACCTTGCGATATTTTTAACGACTTTCAGAAGTAGATGTGAGACAGACAATATGTGAAAATAATAAAGGAGGAAAACTACATTAAGTTAAAAGTGCATAGGCAAAAGAAAAGAAAATTAGGAAAAAAGAAACAGTGTAAGCAGTTTAAAAATAAGCATAAAGTTGAACAGAGTTTGAGCATATTTAATCAGACTATAAAGCAGTCTTCTAATTACTGATGACAGAGGAACCCCTTGAAAGGAAGTTTATGCAGCGCTGCTCCAAGCAGGTTCAGAGTCTTTGGGGATCATTTGAGTGATAATTGTGTGGGTGTTACTCCCTGAAGATAATCATTTTCTTTCTGAATTCATTTCCTTCAGCAGAAATGAGAGCCTGTGTGACTCACAGGGCTTTCTTATATGATTTGTGAGTCTTCTTTCTTGACAGCTCAGAAAATTACAAGGCTCATAGTTAACTCAACAGATTGTAGAAGGCTCAGTCTGGCTAGGGGACAAGTTCAACCACTGTCCAGGGCAGGAGGCCAAGGATGTTTAGCCCAAAAGACTATATGGCTAGTTAAGCTTCTTTTCAACTAGTTGTATTGGTGACACTGTGCCCAAAGGGTAGGGACTCACTTCAAGACTCCCTTCCTTTGGCTTACTTCAGCCTTCCTTTCTTTTAGCTCACACTCACCTTAGCACATATGTGCAGTATACTAGCCATCCTTGATGAGTACATGACTAGCTCTGTGAGCAAGCACAGCCTATTTGCTCAGTTCAGGACTCATCACTCATCCATGAGAGAATATCTTTTAAATATAAGGCATTGCATAAACACTTGGACACTAAGACAAACAAATATGACAGCGGCCTTTAGGAAACTTAGCACCTGGTGGGAGATAGAAAGCACAGATAACATTTGTCATTATACAGGCTACTTCACCTTCATTATCTCTAATTTTATAACAATTCTGAAAGATAGGAACTGGAAAGTGGTTGCTCTGGGAGTAACTTGGTCTGATTGCCTCAGAACCGTATGATTGGTTAGTAAATGATGGGCTGAAATCAAAACTCAGTTTGGTTTCCTACCTAATGGGTTTTCCTACCTGGGCTTCCTATCTAATAATTATTATAGTTGTTTGGCTAAATTATATTTCTATTATCAGCTTTCTTTCTTTGTTAGTCTCCTTAGAAATGGTAGATGTGGCTCATGCTGGACCCCTTCTAAACTTACGGCATGTTTTATGGGCTAAGGGATTCTACTGGCTAGAGTTCTCTAGAGTAACAGAGTTGATAAGATGTATGCTAGGAAATTTATTAGACTGCTGCAGAATCATAGGCTAGATAGTTTACAGAGGCTACCTGAATGCTGGAAAGCCAGAAGATCCAGGCCAAGGAGATGAAGCTGCCTCATTCTAATGCTGAGGTCTTGGTAGCTCCCTCCAGAGTTGCTGGTGTAAGACCATGGTAGAAGGGTAAAGAGGTCAGAGTATGGTATCTACAGGTAATGGATGTCATCACAGAAAATAGTTAACACAGGCAAAATTGATCTTATAAGTACATTTCAATTTCCTCCTTCTTTTTATTCCATCTGGGCTGAAAACCTATTAGTTGGTGTCTCCTATGAATCAGGTTGGGTCTTTCCTTTCAGTTTGCTGACAGACATGCCAACCATCCCTGGAAATGTACCACAGACACATACAGAAATATGCTTTACTAATGTCCTAGCATATCTATAACTTCTTGTCTTAGTTATTTTTTCTTATTGCTGGGATGAAATACGTGATGCCCAAAATTAAGGAAGGAAGATTTGGAGATTTTAGTCCATATTCAGATGGCTTCAAGGCAGGGAGACTCCTGGCAAAGGGCAATAGTTCATGGCTGTGGAAGACAGCAAAAGCATCAAGAACAAAAGGGCTATAAGGGGAGCAACAAGCCTCTTTCCCTCCCTTATGTTGCATGTAGGAAACCTATCCTAGGGCAAGTATAGCACTCACACCTGCAATCCCAGGACTAGAAAGTGAATGAATCATAAGCTCTAGACTAAGCTGCCTCTGAAAAGTCCTCTATATCTGCATTAAGCTTTGGGGAACATCCAGACACACACCATAGTGCCTCTCAGTCCTGTCAGGGTAACAGTTAAGATTGTCCTAGGAATGTTTCCTTAACACTAGGTGAGTATTATAGATGCTAGATAAGAATTTAATCAAAAGATGCTTTTTATACATGAATAAAACAAGAAGATATTCATACTAAGACCAAGACCCCATCCTCCACTGTTCTGGCTTTAGACGACT
>PVKN010004044.1:17500-34817 GCA_004027915.1 Capromys pilorides
GACCAATATCCCAAGGGAAGAAAAATCTAGTTTACTACTGTCTGTGTCTTCCCAAGGACTTAAATGTATTATAAACATGGTAAAATTAAGTAAAGTCAATATTTTATAACCTCAGCCTTTTAAATTTTGATTCTAATAATTTGCTTTTCACTTAAAGAATGAATTTTTAAAAATTGTACAAAATATGCATCTTATAAATTTTATCATTTTAACTATCTTTTGAGTTTGACTTCTCCCATGATGGAGAAAGTTACTGTCCCAAACTGTTTCTTGCGGATATTATTTTTAAGTGTTTACATTAAGGTTGAAACATGAAGACAGTTCCTTCTCCAATAATGTCAAAAGGAGTTAAGACTGCAAGTTTATGGTAGAGAAAAGGCAGAAAAGTTGGCTTCTTTTCTAAGATGGCCAGCTCGCTGGTCCTGTCTGCAAAATGCTCCTCCCCCCTTGTGCAATGAGACCCTGTGCTGAGGGGAAAGTGGGGCAAAGGTTTACAGCTGACTAGTTTGGCTTCGCCTCTTGCTGATCTATGGCTGAGGATCCTGCGGGTCTTTGTGGGGTGGCAGCCATATTTGGGTTATTTATTCTGACAGGAGGCTAGATGCTATTTCCATCTGCCTTGGAGTATTTGAGAGGATAAATGTCTGCCACATCCTAACGAATGGCCACTCCGGTTCACTGCCAGAAAAACTGAGTTATGGCACCTATATTTCATTGAAGAGAAAACTCTAGCCATCTGCACTAGGCACTGAAGCCCTCCATCAGACCAGTACAACAAAGTGCTTTTCTGTTTAAAAGACAAAGTTTGCACAGCGACACCTGAGGGGGATTGGAAGGTAGGAAATAAACAGAAAGCACTTTGTAAGCTGGGCTGGTAAACCCAGTATAGTCCATGTAAGATAGAAAGAATCCAGGACAGAGATCCTCACAATTCTACATCCTGGGATGCAACATCATCTTTACATCTGCTCTTGTATCCTTATTCAGTTAAAATCATTACAAAGTAAATTCTCTTTAAGAGTGACAAAGGGGAAGCATACCCATTTAAATGCTACTTGTCATATTTATTTTCTAAAAAATTATGGAAACAATACCTTTTTACATATTTCAATTATATGGATCAGTGGGCTACATAAAATTTTATTTTATATATCTATGTTTTGGAAAATTTTTATTTATTAATTTATTTGGTACAGGATCTTGCTATGCACCCAGACTCACAGTGATTCTCCTGTCTCAGCCTCCTCGGTGCTGGGATTACTGGTGTGCGTCAACACACCCAGTTTTGGTACACAGCATGGTGATCGGGGGTGGCCTGACATGCAGTACTGGGGATCAATCCCATGTCCTTGCACTTATCAGGCAGGCACTTAGACTACTGAGCTATTTCCCCAGCCTCTCCAATGATTTTCAGATGCTAAGCAGCAAGAAAAACATAAATGTAAACAGATTCTCAATAGTAAGTTTTGTGCTTTGAGGATTACAGTCATTTTACTGTGGCTTCACAGAGCAAGACCAGTAATTCTGCAAGTCTAGATTTTTGGAATACTTCATGTATAATTACAATATTTTAAAGATTACTCTTAATGTTCAACGTTAAATCCTTGGTTGCAAGTTAAAAAAATATTATACAGACACGTGCAGATACCTAGGTTTACCATGGACTGAAACGTGGACACTTACATATTGTCCAATGCCTGTTAACGGTGGGATGGGGCATCTGTTGAATGGCCTAAAGACAGACATTTTGGAGTAATATAAACAATGGAAGATATATAGTTGGTGCCTTTTGGAACCTGTGCCAAAACCTCTGTAGAAACAGACAAAAAGAGGAATGAAGTCTAGAGAGGTTTTGTATTTCTTTTAACAAATAAATGAAGTAAGCTTAAAATTCACTCAGGATTTAAATTGTAGAGACAGGTCCTACATACCAAACTGTACCCTCTTCTGGTTGTCTGTGTGTGTTAGAGTCATCCATACTTCATGAAAAAGTTACCCTTTTAAGACAAAATAAAAGTGACCTTTTATTCAGATAAAATGTGAGCTGAACAAATGCTGGTCACAAGTGCAGCCCAATGCTTGTCTTGCTTTCTCCACTTTAGAGAATGATCTGGACTGGGAATTTGGATGGCTGGGTGCCAGGAGTGAGGGTTAGGTGATGGGAACCTTACACACAGAAGAGTTCATTCAGGCCCACAGTCAGTAGAACTTTGAAGTGTGCTGCTCATCTGTGGTTTCTCTGGCTTTGGTCAGTTGCAAGCCCATAATGACTTCCCTGACTGAAACATATTCCCTTCTTGCTAAAAAGGTTAGAAGAAGTAGAAAAGTTGCCCCTGGTGCCGTGGGTGAGTTTCTGTGGGATTAGAACAATTGTAGCCACATGCTCCCTCCACTATTCTGTGCCTTTGTGTGTCTGCGTGTGACTATAATTTAGGCTTTTCCCATAAGCATGAGTCTTGTTAAAAGTATAACTTCAAAACTCTGTTTCTTATTCTAAGATAATGGGACAATAAAACATGTAACTGTCATGAACATGGTTCATGCAATCACTAACATAAATGGGAATGCCCAATCATGAATTACATGTGATCTCCTCTAAGAAACTTCTCTGACTCCTTCAACATTCTAGCCCATCTAAGCACTGAGTTGTTTGCCTCTTGCCTATTCTCACAACATCCTGAGCATGCTTCTATCCTTGTACTTCTCTCACAATGGCTAGTTTGTTTTTCCAGCTGGGCTACAAATTACTTGAAAACATTTGAAGCCCACAGCATTGAACAGACTGAGCACCTCTAAGGTATTTAATTCATGTTAAGTGACTGGATTTCCACAAATAAATCCTTCCAATGCTGAAATGAGGAGTTTAAGCTCTCACCTGATAAGATAACTATTTTCTAAATTCATGTAATGGGCCTATTCCAAAGCAGAGGACAAAATATTTCCCATTGAACAAATACTATAAATTGGCTATACAAAGGAAGTTAATATATAATTCTACAATTCTGAGTACATGGTCTTAGAATCAAGGCTCATTCATGCATTTGACTGATTCAACCCTCAAAGAGAAGCTTGCAATGATCATGATTCATGCAAGGCAACAAGAACAATTCCTATAGTCTTAAAGCAAGTAGAAATCTTTCAATTCTTATGCATATGTATGTTTAAATCCTGATATTAGTCCTGACTAACTCTAGGCTTGTGTAATGGAAATGATAATGTCAATCACCCATAGCTCAGCAGCATGAGTGCTTCTCTGGCAAATGCAAAGTCCTGAGTTCAATCCTTGGTACTGGAAAACAGACAAAAACCCCTAACATAGTTGCACTGCCAGCTTGCAGTCACTGTGAGAAGATATCTGAAATACATAACTTATCAGGAAAAACAAGCTATTTGCTACATAGCTTCTGAGGTTTGAGTCTGTGGTCAGTCTGCTGCATTGGCTTTAGGCCTGTGGTGAGGCAGAACATCATGGTGAGAGAATGTGATGGGGAAGTTGCTATCACATGGTAGCCAGAAGGCAAAATAGGAGAAAGAGAGAGGTCAGGGTCCTAACAGGGCCTCCAAGAGTTTGCCTGCAATGAGCCACCTTCCTCCATGTTTTTCTTCCACATTCTACCATCTCCCAATAGCACCAGAAACTGAGGATTCAGCCCTCCACCCTTCTACACTCTTGAGTGGTGGTACACTCAAGATATAAATCATGGCCATGGTGTTGCAAATGCTCAAGATAATGCTCATG
The DNA here is from genome assembly GCA_004027915.1 of Capromys pilorides. Taxonomy (NCBI): domain Eukaryota; kingdom Metazoa; phylum Chordata; class Mammalia; order Rodentia; family Capromyidae; genus Capromys; species Capromys pilorides. The sequence continues at coordinate 21,240 of PVKN010004044.1, forward strand.
CAGAAGATTTATTCTCTTAATTCTGTATCTCAGAAAGGGGTTAGGATGATGTTAGTTGCTCTGGAGGCTACACAATTTTCCATCTCTGTTCTGTGACAATCATATTCCATAGCACAGATTCTACATGAAGTTTCAGGGAGACTCAGGAATGTCTCTGCCCTAGCTATGCTATTAGAGAAAATGAATTTCCTTTTCTTCTTTAGCAGATAGTACATATGCTTCTTCAGTGTTTCCCTACCATCCAATCAATACAAATTGACTTTAAAAGAATTCACTGAGGGACGCTCCCTGTTTACAGAACTGAGATATATTACTTCTGACTTCGATCAACACTATTCTTTTCGGCTTGCTGAGCAGCCTCTCTAGAACAATCCTGCTCCAGGAAAGGCGATGAGGGATGCTACTAGAGAGGCGCTGCTGCATCTTTGAATTGAATTTACACTATTGGGATTGTGGCAGCAACTCACAGTTCATGCACACTTTGAATATTGGAGTTTGAAGCCACCACAGGCTGCATTGCTCTACATTTTTCCTATTACTTAGTACAGATTTAACAGACGAATATGTAAGTATGACAGCAGTAGCAAAGCAGAACTCAATGAAAATTTCAAGACCCAATTTGCAGCATTCTTCCCTATTCTTTGGGCTCGTGTAGCCGGCCAAATAGTTCAGCAGATTAAAGCACACTGCAAGCAGGAGCAGGGGGCAGGGGTTTGATCCCAGAGCCTGCTGTGCCCACCTTACCCCCAGGGTGAGCTAAGACAGCAATTGAAACTGGACACGGTAGAACAAGCCTGTAATTCCAGCTCTTTGGAGGTTGTAAACAGGTGGATCACTATGAGTCTGATCTAGTAGTTAGACCCTGAACACCCTGTCCCTGTAGACAAATAAAATAAAATAAAAATTCTTCAGGCTCTTTATTTTGAGGCTATTTTCCAATGTGTTCATGATGTCATCTGAATATGTACCTATAATCATTTCATTTTACCTGTATTTGACATTTTTACATATAAATGATGACATTAAATCATTCATAAATCTACCTAACCACCTCCTACCAAAGAAAACTTGAGTTTTTTTATCTTATTATGTATTCATGTGGATTTAAGAATAATGCTGCTGTAATTCTCTTTTTTGCCTTTCATAAAATTAATTATTGCATTAGAAATCACTGTATGTGGAGACTAAATTAGATCCATTAGATTTTATGGCTCTGTTTTTCTAAAGTATAGAATTTGTCAACATCAATTCAAATTTGACTTTGATTTAATAACTCATGAAAGGTTGCACACAATTTCAATTGAGTAATGCTAATATAGAATTTGGAGACAGGCCAACATGATTTTAAGCCCCTGGGAGTATGTCTAATTATTGTGACCCAACCAGTGAAGTGACGCCTTGTCTTTTTAAACCAGCTAAACTGAGAGGAAGCACGCGAGAGAGGAGGTTTGCCAATTTGGCCTTACATGCCCTAAAGTTGCTGTCTAGGTTGATTCAGTGGAAAGAACATGAGCTTTGTAGACAAACCTCAGATTGAATTCAGGCTGTTGCACTTATAACCTCGAGGCCTTGAGTGTATTACTTAACCTCTCTGAGTCTCAGTTTCCTTTCCCATAAAACAGGGATTATACCTCCCCTGAAGTGTTGTTTGTAAAGATGAAATGAAATACAATAACTCATGCCTGATGGCTAGGCCAGCACAAGACAGCTACTTCAGAATTATCCATTTCTCACTCTCTTTTCTTTCTCAAATTAATGGTGGGCATTATCTCTACACAGTTATTGGAAGTAACTATTTCTGGACAAATGACACTGCAATAATGCTGTAAACATAATCTTCCTGAAAGTTATGCAAAGAGTTATGAACTATCTCGTGATTCTCTTTTATTCTTCTTTTTCTCCTTGTAGCAAAGAAGGCCATTTGCACATGAGGAAAAAATGTGTTTGGATTTTCCTGCATTGCTAATGTTTATTTTATTTATTGGTGAATATATTTAATATAGACATAATTTTAATTTTTTCTTGCCAAAACAGAAAATCTGCACCAGAGCTGTAAGGAACACAGCAAATTCTCCATCCTCATTCTGCACACTGGGGCGACGCTGGGCTCAGGGAGGCGCCTCTCCACCGCGCCGTCTGCGGCTCTCCTAAATCGAGCAGAAGGATGCGGCTGCACTGGGCAGCATGTAAAATAACACGCCGTCCATACAGAACGCGATGTGCAAAGTGCCAGTGGAACTTGACATCCGTGGCACTTTAACACCTGTTTCCATAGCTACCGTGTAATCCAGACATTTGAGAGGCAGCCTGGCTTCTGCCAGGCCTGTCATTTCAGGGAAATAAATTAAGTAAGCTGATGACAAGGCCTGGATTATACAATTCTGTTAAAGTACAAAACAGACCTGAAATCTAACCAGGAGCGAACAGAGTTCAGACAAAATGGATAAAAATCCATTTCCGGAAACCTTTGTGAAAAAATTTGGGTGCAGCCAGCCTCCATTCTGCGCTCCCAGAAGCTGCATCAGATGGTACACCTGGCAGTGGTTTTCGTGCCACCATATTTTTCTTATTTTTAAGAGGTGATGCCACATTTTTTCAAACGAAGGTTTGGAAAAAAATAAACAGATGGAAAGAGACTGGCGGAGGGGGACATGGCTTGGAGGAGAGAGAAGGATGGAGGGCGGCAAGTGCTAAAGGGCGAAGCTTCCGTAGCAGACACTGAGGTATTTGCATATTCACAATATGTTTCTGGCCCAGAGCACGTTTTCCTGGCGTTCTGTATGTATTTCTAGGTCTCTATATTTATCCGTGTCTCTGGCTACATATGTAAGACTAAGTTTAGAGTTGGTGGGTTTGCTGGATGCGTCGCGGTGGTACTTGAAGAATTTCTTGTTAAATATGCCCTGGCAGATGAAGGAGGCGCTCGCACATCAGAGAGGGCGGGGACCCGGCTCAGTCTGCCACAGGGATGAGGGCCAGCTGCAGACAGCATCTTCCCGCGCTATTTCCATCAAGGGCTTCTGGCTCAGTTCATGTATTTTAGGACTCCTCTTCATTACAAATGAAAACAGGTGATACACCAACCAGACTATGCCCCTTAAAGACAGCTGACCTGAAGAAGATTCTCATGACACTAATTTTTAACCTCATAGAGTCTTAGTGAGGTCAGGGTTGGGCAACCTTAACGGAATCTAGCTAATCCCAGCTTGCCTGGGTGCCATTTGTTAGTTTGTTTACGCCAACAAGTAAGGGAGGAGGCCATTTTGGAAGGAAAGGCTGCAAGGAACGGGTGAATTAGCAGGAGAGAGTCTCATAGGGTACTGTGCTCACCCAGGGATGTGGCACCAGCCTTGATGGGGATGCCACTTGGTGACTGGCTGCCATGACCATTTCAGCATGTTCACAGTGCCACCATCACCCCAAACCACAGGCCAGATAACACTGACCACTCAACCTGATTGCTATTTCTAGTAGCAGCCATAGCATTTTTTTTTTTTTTTTCCTGAGGGTAGACACATTAAAATCACTCATGTCTGGTAACGTGTCACATCAAAGATTACCTTTTCGTTAAATTTTAACCAATACTTTATTTGCAACTGCTTCTCAAATGAAAATTTGCCTGAGAATATATTAGGTGGATGTATTCTTTTCTCGATTGAAAAGCCAAAGATGGAATTTGCAAAGTAAAATCATGAACAGTGAAAAGTAAAATTGTTGGCTTCGGGGGATAGACGTGTGTGCACTCACACACATATGTGCAATTGGGCTTTTAGTTTTCTCTTCATTTCAGTTTACTTGACATAATAAACATTAAGCAAGTATAATCAGGATAAAAATATTTTGAAAATTTATTATCATGCTTATCCTTTAGCATTACAGCAGCAAACACAGTGTCCCTTTCGAAGCATCTACCTGCGCTGGGAATCAGGAGAGAAGGAAAGGAGATTTTCAGCATGCAAAAGAGAACTGTGTAGGAAGATGAAACTGTGAACTGGTCATCGCTTTTGCAGATGATTTGTCCATTCAGATATAGAAAAGATACACTTTAGTCCAACACACACACGCGCTCGCGCGCGCGCACACACACACACACTTCTCATGTAATGAGCTTTTCTTGTGGTGATGTATAAATAATATGAGCATGGGATGAAGGAAAAGTGAGGAGAAGGAAGGGGAGGAAGAGGATAGAAGGAGAGGAGGAAGAAGAAGAGAAAGGAGAGGAAAAGGAAGAACAGGAAGAGGAGGAGGACAAGAAAAAGGGCTAGAAGGGTGAGGAAGAGAGGGGCAGAGGGGGAAGGAGAAGAGGAGAGAAGGGGAGGAGGAAGAACAAAAAGAGGAAGAGGAGGAGAAGGGAGTAGGTAGGTGGATGTTGATCTCCCTCTTGTCCAGTCCTCCTCCAGGCTCACTGCCTAAATTTTTACTGGGTAGAAGCAAGTCATAAAGACGTCTTTTTTCCTGGCTGGTACCAAAATTATAGACTCCAAAAAGAAATGCAGGTGTTCAGCAAAAATAATATTATTTGGACAAACAATGGAGAGACACTGATCTGTTCTTAATGGTTAGTATGGTGAGAAGCCTCCCCAAGCCCAAGCTCCAGAGGCCAGCCTTGCCTTGCAAGTGGAGCTAAGGTTGATGGCCTGAGGCTTGCTGTAGCTCTTTCCTGCACTGAGTGGCTATGGAGATGGACTCCATCAGCAGTCTTTGGTTATCAGATGGCAGGTGTGAAGTACCGAAAGACCGAGGGCCTGCTATGCCACCTGTTTACAAGGAGGTGACTTGTAGGAGCATAACTACAACTGCACTGAAGTGAGTGTGGGCATTGGTCAGATGGGGGACTCAGCAGAGCCAGGACCAGAAGTGACAGCACTGAGGAGATCAGACTGTAGACGACCACTACTAGGGGCATTTTTAAGGCAAAAGACTGGACTGTAGGTTGTCCCTAGAAAACAGCACTTGAGGCCAAAGGAGTTATAATGGTAAGCAAAGATGGGGCATCTCTGTAGCAGACAAATGCTCAGAGTTTCCACAAGCCCTGTCTTTCTTTTCTCTCAGTGTCAAAGGAATTTTTCTGTTAACCTTATTTTCCACATACCTGAGTACCTTCTGGAAGATATGCAGAGAAGGGAGGAGAAGGGAGGAGAAGGGAGGAGAGACTGTTTAGGTTACAGATGTTGTTTTAATCAGGACTCACCTACACATTTTATCCCCGCTGTCTAGTGAGTAGACATGGAGGGAGCAGGTCCATTTTATAGACTGAATGAAGAGAGTGTATTTTCCCATGACCATGTGCTGCAATATGGCCAGGGCATACTGGCTATACTAATAATTTTTATTTAATCTTTAAGCACAGCTATTATTTTATAGCCCAAAAACACTGTCCTTTCCCTACTCTGCAGCTCTTTTCCCTTTTCAATACTTTCTAACATTGACAGAATGTTGCCTTTGGGTGACGGAAGTTCCCAAGGTGCTCAAGGTCCCAAATCTAAGATGCATCCCTAAAATAAAACTATTCAGAGGCTCAGGAAAGTATATAGTGTGTTGCGGATAGACTCCAAAGATGGCCACCACACATAACTGCAGATTCGTCCATTAGAAGGAAGAATGTGTTTTTCGCTCTACCTAAGTCTGGGTTGGCCTCTATGATGCTCCTTGTTCTATTCAAAGAAACAGAAATCACATTCATAAGTTCTGGGTCTCACATTTATGAAGTGTTCTAGCTTCCCTTTTCTCTGTTGGAAGGTCTTCTCCCATGTAAGAAATCCAACTTCAACACTTCCACACTGCCACATGCCCACGGGGTCATTTGACAAGGTTAAATAGGAGAGAAGCCCTGATGGTGCTTGTCATCATGACATTTGGTGGCTATAGGCTGTTGCTATTCTGTCCAAAGAATTTGCAGGGATGACTGATGAATGAGAAAAAGTAACATTTATTTAAAGTAAAGGGAGTCAAAGGAAAAAGTGAGGAAGAGAAGTAAAAAATAGATAAGATACATCCCAGGTGTGAGATAGGCCACTGTGAGAAAGAAACATGGCAGAAGCAGTAAAGTCAGTAGCCACTGTCTTATTGCCCTTCTGTCCTATTGGATCCAGACCTCAGAAGCTGCTCTGTGCACACATGCTGGCCGTGACTTGATGCTCTCTGTGATGAGCAGATCCTGTCCTATTTCCCATTCTTCTTTCTGGTCCTCTGATTCATAGGTCACACACCCTGTGGTCCAGCCAGGTTGTTGTGGCCTAATATTCTACCTCACTAGAAGATCTGCCAAAGGTGACAAGCAAGGCCCCAAGTCTATAACCTCAGTGTGTTCTCAGCCTTTTATACCATGTCAAGTGAGACTCAAAATGTCATGAAGCAGAGACATGCTTGCTGTCCAAATTCCTGATCTACATATTCAAACAAATGAAATGATTATTTATTTATTTATTTATTTGTTGCCAGCAAGATAGCTCAGTGGACCAAGGGCTTGCTTAGGTAAGCACAGGGGCCAGGGTTTGGTCCCTGGCACCAGAAGCCATGCTGACACTAAGCTGGCGATGGAGTCTGGATGTGGTAGCACAGATCTGTAAATTCCGTCAGTAGAGAGGTTGAAAACTGGAAGATCACTATGAATCCAATCTGCATAGTGAGACTCTACATAAAAAATGAAAAATAAAAGAGAGGAAAAAAGAGTTACTTATTTGATACAGTCTTACTATGCAGCTGAGACTCACAGTGATATTCTTGTTTCATCTTCCCAACTCTAGGATTATAAGCATGGGCTCCATGCCTGGTTTCAGGGGCCAGCATGGTGCAGGGTGGGCACACCATGCAGTATGGAGGTTAAAACCTGGTCCTTGCACGTGCCAGCCAGGTGCTTAGACTGCCAAACTGTCTCCCTACTCCAGAAGGATTATTATTTTAAATGATTTTATTTCAGGGGAGTTTCTTATTGTAGCAATATTTAACTGGAACATTACATAAATTGAATTTTATTTGATGACAAAACTAAGTTTCAAAATTAACATAAAAAGTCTATTACCTATATTAAATAGTTTTAATTAGACTTTTGGATTCAAATTACTACCAAATTTTAAGTCATTTTTGTATTAAAATATCTTAGGGCTTATACAGTACAGATGAAAAAACATTAAAATTTAGTGCCTTTTTTCTCAAGTTAGAATTAGAAAATTTAACATTAACCCTGTTAGATAACATAAGTATTAACTATTTTGGCTAATCACTTATTGATTTATGGATAATAAAACATTTTTGCAGTTCATTATTTTCATTACATAATTTTGAAAAGTTAACAAAGGTGCACCCATGTAAAGCATCCTTTCCTATTTCTCTCTTAACCTTCCACCAGTATCACCAATTACCACCATTTTGCCTTCTTCTTGTTTTCCTTGTCCTTCTCTTCTTCCTCTTTTACTTCTTCCTCCTTTTCCTTCTTCTTCTTCTCCTTTTTTCTTCTCCTTTCTTCTTCTTCTTCTTCTTCTTCTTCTTCTTCTTCTTCTTCTTCTTCTTCTTCTTCTTCTTCTTCGTCGTCGTCGTCGTCGTCGTCGTCGTCGTCGTCGTCGTCGTCGTCGTCGTCATCTTCTTCTGCTATCTTAATCTTGCTATGTAGCACAAGATGGTCTTGAGCTCAAGTAGATCCTCTGGCTCAGCCTCCTAAGTGCTGGGATAAAGTGTGTACCATCATGTTTGGCTTGCCATTTTGTTTTTAGGAAAAAAATCTTCTGATAATGTTTTTCACAAGTTGATGTCCTTCAGTTTAGTTTATCTGAGACTTGTGGCAAAAATTCTAGAGCGGAATGAGGAGAAAAAGATAATCTTTCCATTGAAAAGCTGAGAATTCCTTTACATTCTCTTTAATTGGAAGACACACTTTTCACTTATTGACACTGAAACCAGTATAGAACAATTAGGGTTACTTAATTCCTACCAATGGCTGCAGTTCAGGCTTTAATAAATGACTATGACATAAACACTTCCAGAAGCTATTTTCTGAAAGGGCATCCTCTTACAGAAAGGCTTAAATAAGATTTTGAGCATAGATTTATAACAGTTTCATAACAAATGTTGTGGCTTAAAATATTTTAGGCATTTCTGTGGGCTTTTCACTGAAGACCTAGTATGTGTTATACATTAGCTGTTTAGTGTGTTCAGATAATTGAATCCAAAATTGCTTGGAAATTTTATTGTTGGAAGCCATGAAAACAAACACAAACCCATGTTCCAAGACCTAAAAGAAATCAAAGCAAACCAAATAAAAGGAAGCCATAATTATTTTCATTTTCATGTGACTAATAAAGATGTAAAAAACCCAGTTTCAATCTTACATTTAAGCAGTAATTCTTATAATTACATCTGGGTTGCAAATGGAATGCTGTGTTTCTTCTCCAAGGCTGTCAAATGAAAACTAAACTTTAATGTATTCTTTGGTCTACATCATGTCACTGTGCTGGGCCTAATGAGAATCAGGGAGTGCACAAAAAGGAAACTTCCCTTGGTAAAGAACTTTGGAGAGTTGTGTTTGTCTGTGGGGGGTGGTGGTCAGAGTTTTCTCTTTCAGTTGTGGCTCTGTGGTGAAACAAGATGAAGTAGTAGAAGATTAAAAGGATGTAAGTAGATAAGAAAGGAATTTGGTGGTAGGAGATAGGTCAGCATTTTGTCAGATCGTAGTTTTGTAAAGCTTTCTGCCAGGCTGAGCTGATATTGTTGTTACTAGACCATATTATACCCCGAGTATTGAGATATAGATAACTATAGGAATTTCCCACTAAAGTAAAAGGGTTATATTAACCATAGGTTACTTTTAATAGCTATTTATTTATTTGTGTTTTAGGGAAGGGTCTACAGGGTATTCAGGGTCTCATGACTAGGTTGGACTCAAAGTGATTCTCCTGTTTATAGCCTCTCAAGAGCTGGGATTACAGGCGCACACCACCACATCCAGTCTCAATTGTTGTCTCAGTGCGCCCTGGAGATAGAATCCTTGGTCCCTGCGCCTGCTTGCAAGTGCTTTAATCCGCTGAGCTATTTGGTTTAATGGCCCTTTAAAAGATCTGATTACCTTGGAAATATAAAGAGGGCTATGAAATATCAGCACACGTCGATGTTCTAATTTATTTATTGTGTGAAAAGGACACTGCACAAGGAGGGGGGATATCTGGGTTAAGATTTGGCTAATTTTGCTGTGCTAAATCTTGCTAAGTGGATACCTGTGCTTAGGTGTTTTATGCAATAGCCAATATTTTAGTTACTTCATATGTGAAATGAGGGTAATAAAATCTGTACAACATCTCTGATAAGATTATTTTAAAAATTAAATGGTATTATCTGGTGTCTCGAAAACATGTTGAAAAGTTCAAGTAGTGTAAGAAAGGTTGATTGTCAACGTTAATGTTATTTATAGTGTCTACCTCATGCAGAGCAGAGCCTTTAGAAGTTTCAAAGAAATAGATTAGATATTACTACAGAAATAAATAAGATTAAAATCCTTGAGTGAAATCCTCTAAAACTCGGGAAGTTAGGCAAAAGTGAGATAAACACATACATTGTGTCATCATGCTCTTCTTTCCTTTGGTGTTTACTGGTTGACCGACAAGTTTTGGATCTTTGTTCAAAGCAAAATATGCCTTGTGCACAAACCTACAACACACACACACATACACACACACACACACACACACACATACACATACACACACACACACACACATATGAACAAGGTTGTTAGCACCTGGTAAAGTTTAGAAATAAATAAATAAATAAATAAATAAATAAATAAATAAATAATACAAGCACAGTCAATATGAAGTTAGAACAAGTTTTATGAAAAAGATTGAAGCTCTAGTTGGGGAAATATACCATTTTACTTAAATCTCTTTTTTCCCCTCCAGTTGTCATATTATACTATCAAATGAACTACTCTAAGACTTAGTAGCTGAAAACCATAACTATTTTATTGGTGATGAGTCTGTGAGTTAGGAACTATGCTGGCTGACTGGTTCAGGATCCAAGATGGCCACCACCCTGTCTGGTATTTGGAGCTGGATGTTGGTGGCAGGCTTCCTCCCTTCCACATGGCTTTTCTCTTCTGAAGAACAGGATGTTAAATCTAAGTACCAAGAGAGCAAAGCTGAAGCTACAAGATCTCTCAATGCCTATACCTACAACCAACAGCACCAATTACTTCCTCCTGGATTGCTAAGAGAGAAAAATGAACTCCTGAATATTTAACCCATACTGTGGAATGCTCTATTATGGATCTCAATTAATTCATTTTGGTACAACACTGAAGTGTTTCTCCCCCTGCCCTCTTTGTTGTTCAGCTCCTTGCAAGGCAGCCAGAACTATTACTGTCTAGAATGATAGTGCATTTTGGTATTTTGTTTGCTTTGTTTTCAGTTAACCCCTGTTAATAAGAAAATTCAGTTAAAAAGAACATTGCCTTGAGAATTAGCATTCTTCCATGTCAATTTTGTGAGAAGAAACTGCCCTGTGAATTTCAAAAAGGATGCTACAGAGAAAGAGATAGTATAAGATACAAAACTAGGTGGTAACAACAAACATTAATATTCAAGGCAACTCCTACAAAAACTTGAAGGAAAAGACAGCCCAAGATAATGGCTTATTTTCATAAACCTTTGCCTCAATAAATAGTTGTAGAGAATTAATGTAACATCAATGTGATCATAAGATCCTGATCATACAATTTCTTCAAATGTCATAGTTGAGACAGAAATAAACTGTACCTTCCTGTACAAATACTTGTAGTTAAATCACATCGTAGTTGGACTGTGTAAAATCTGATAGACTGAAAAGTAGCAGATGGGTACACTGAAAATCAAAAGGCAGAGGTTAAATATTTTGCCATTGCTCACTCTTAGTGACCCTCTTCCTAATGCCTCTAAACTTGGAAAAGGAGGCTAATTCATTATTAGAAAATTGATTAAGAAACACAAGAACTTTGAAAGGAAACAACAGCAGCCCCTTGTGAAAGTTGCCATTCTGTCTATGACCAAATACATCCTTCCTAAGCTTCCTATTATTGGAGATACTCAGCATCACAGAAATTATAGAGTGAGACACAGCCCAGTGCCATTGACAAGAGCAGCCCAGAGTGATCCTTGGAGTTTGAGCCTTATCTGCTTTTTCACTCCTCCATGCTTCTGTCCTCCTCCTTCTTGCAGAGGTCAGCCACTTCTGGTGTTTTCCTCCACAAAGATATAGTAGCCCCAGTCATCTAGTCTAGATGACCCACAAATATCTACCCTAGAAAAGACCTAGAGAATTGGATCAGGGAGACAAAAATCAATGCTGTGGACACCACTGAAAGAAAGCTTCGTGTGGCGCAGTCATACTTTACCATGATAGCCACACATGGGTGTGCAGCACTGTATTTGTGGGTATTCTTGGCTTCTTGATTGTTCATGTTTTGGTGCTGTGTAGCTTTTGAGGGTGCGCCCTGGCCCTCACCATTATCTTGACTGAAGGCATTCTTGGTGTATAGCTTTAAACTTCTATCTATATGCTAATAACTTCTAAATTCACATTTCCAAACCCAATCTGTCTCATAAATACCAAACTCCTGTATCCAAGTGCCACTTGACATCTTTAAATGTTGATAGGTATTTAAATGTAACATATTTAAAAATCATTTGATGATCAATCTCTTCTCTCTCTCTCTCTCTCTCTCACACACACACACACACACACACTTGTCTCTTGAAAGTCATTTTGTATTAGTGCAATGTTCCTATCTCCATCTTGTTTGTTGTTCTCATCTATCTATATTTCTTGAATTTCCTTTTTGTTCTTCCACAAATTGATTTTATTAGCATACCCAGGCAATTCAATCTCTGAAATATATACAAATCCACTTTCTTCTCCACTTTTCTTATTGTTTAGACCTTATTCTAAGTCTCCAAGTTACCACTAACATCTTAACTATCTTTTCTTACTTTCTTTGCTGTCTACTGACAACTCCACACTCATAGCCAAAGCAAGCTTTTTTGATTGGTAGATCTGATCATGCCACTCCTCTTCAGCACAGCTCCTGGTGTCCTTTTGTCACACACAGAACGAAATCTCATTGCCAAGTTTCCCGCATGATCAGGCCCTGTCCATTATGCTGCCTTACTGCACACCACTCTCCTGCCTGGTGCTGTGGCTCTACCAATGCAGCCTTTCTCCTGCTTCTCTAGATTCCTTTTTGCCTTAGGTCACTTTCTTCTTCTGTCCCTTTTGCATAGGGTTTCTTTCCTCCAGTCTGGTCATGGCTGGTCTTTCCTTGCCACCTTGTTGTCATTTTGGGTGTTGCCCCTCAGATGGTCCTTTCCTGTTACATTCTGCACATTTCTATTTCCTCTATAGCACTTCCCCCTGTGTGAATGTGCTGTGGAGTGTCCCTAGCAGGGGAATACAAACTCCCTTTAGGATAGGGACCTTCTCTATTTACTTCACTATTGAACCTCTAACCCTGTGAACATTGTCTGGCAACTACTGCTTTTTCAGTCAATGTTTCTTGAATATAAGCATTCCTCTAGAAGATGGTCATTGTGTATTTCTTAAAGGAATTAATTAATATATGAGTGATGTGTGACATTTGTTTTTGCTATTCTTGGGAAATCTCCTCTCATATTCCCAAGCCAGAAGAGCAGAAACCTTTGAGAGACTAAATTATTTTCCATTTCACCTTAACTGTGCAGCAGATTTTTTCTATCTGTTAACAGCGGCCTTTAATGATTTTCTTATTGCAAAAATAAAGTATAATTCTATACGCATATCTTCATTTTTAAAAAAAATTCATGACAATAACCACCAGGAGTCCTTTTTGTAAATATCTATCTTTGGAAAATTTAATACAAATTCAGTATAGAGTAGTGAGATGTCTCAAGCCACAGCCCAGGTTAAACTCCAAATTTCACTAACTTAGTATTTTGTTGTGTTCAAAAATACTTTCTTAGCACTATAAATTATTTGGCTTCTCTTGAGCAACAAAGTGAAAAAAAGATACAAATATTGACATGAAGTTAGAAAGTATTACAGACTCTCACTTTTATCTATAGTAAAGCTAACAACTGAATAGGGCACAGTGGCACAAACCTGATGTCCCAGAACTTGGACTGAGGTATAAGGGCACAAATGTGAAAACCAGTCTGAGCAACTCAAAGATTTAAAAGCAGCTTGAATGACAGCCTCAGAATTTAAGATTCTTTAATTGAACAGCTAGTTTGACCTTTTCAGATGATGAGTACTGACAAAAGAAATAGCTCAAAAACATTTTAAATTCTACCTAGAAGTTATTGAAATTATAAATATTTTCCTCAAAGATATTCCTCCTCAAAGGTATCAAAATTTGTTGGAGAACAGTCCTGACTCTTACCATAGTCCATGACTATTACATTTCAGATCAACAACGTATTCCAAAATTTTCACATGTTCAGATGTGTGGCTTTTGGAAAGAGACTGGCGAACCTATAGTCATGATTGATGAATTCATAGGTAAATGTACTGTTAGGAGGTAGAGCCTTTGTGGAGTTGTTGAAGTGCATATGCTTTTGGAGCGCATAGCTGTTCTCTTCTTTC
>PVKN010004045.1:0-34818 GCA_004027915.1 Capromys pilorides
GACGATGAATGTAGCAGATGCAAAGATATGGAGCTGAGAACACACACACACACACACACACACACACACACACACACACACACACCCTATATTATAGTAAATTGTAGACAGGGTCGGAGTTGAAGCCCAAGAGTCTCAATGTCCGGTGCATGTCCAAGAAAGTAGAAAAAGGAGGCCAGGCTGTGAGTGGCTTTGGAGGCAGGCAGGCTGAGGAGCCTGGTACCAGCGTTGTTGAATAGAGCTGAGAAGAGCTGCCGCTACCCTGTCACTGAGAAAGCTCCAGCCAGCTGTTTGGCCCAGGGAGCTCTTACTCGCTTATTCACCCAACGTTGTGGAGTCCCCACTGCATGCCAGGCCTTTGAGGAGGCACCGCTATAAATCCTAGGAAGGAGGAAACAAGCACGCCTCCCTCCTTGGAGTACCAGGCTAGTGTGGGACATCAGATGGCAACCGGAGCCGCCTACCGGCACATGCGCAGTCGCACCTACGGGCAGCGCTCTGCTTCTCTGAGTCCCACATCGCGGATTCTGCCCACCATATTTGATGTCCACGGGTTCCCTGCTGACACGACACATTTTATACAAAGGACTTGAGTGTTCTTAGGTTTTGATATCCGCAGAAGGTTTGAGATCCAACCTTCTAGAGTACCGAGGGACAACTGTGCACATACAAACACAAATGAACCCATTCAAACGTGCACACCTGTCTCCCCCCCCCACACACCCCCACAGTGTGGTGCTAAGTGCTGCGAAGGAAAACGTCTTGGCTCTGGGATGGCTGCTGCTGGGGATTACGTGTGCTGGATGCTCTGGAACCCATCGTGGGGAGCAGGTGACACACCCCAGGTTGGATCCGTTGAGCTCAGGATGGCACAGCACACGTGGCCTTCACCTACCCTTATTTTCCCCTTGGCCATACAAGACTACATTTCCCAACCTCCCCTGCGGGAAGTGAGCTCCACCCAGCGCAGAAGGGGCGTGGGACTGCGCACCTCCCCTAAGCAGGCATCTGCGTCCTCCCTCGCTATCTTCCATGCCTCCTCCTGGTTTTGCAGAAGACAACCGCGCCAACCAGGAGCAGAGGGCCTGGTGGAGGACTGAGGCCCCCGAGCGAGCTTTCTGAACCACCAAAACGATGTTGTAGGCCAGGTCGTCCTTGTCATTGGTTGTGTGGTAGATGTGGCAGAGCATTTCAGAAAGTGGCAGAGCCACTGTAAATGGGTGGGGCAGAGCTTGCCCTGCCCAGACAGGAGAATGAGAAATCTTCAGAGATGCCGAGGCTCCCTCGTTATAGCAGCTCAACCCACCCTAATACCCTCTTCCTAGGGGAAGCCCATCTAGGTCTTGACTGGACATCCAGACGTCGGAATTCTCATCTGAGCAGTGACAGAGAGTCGGGCAATGACCAAAACAGAAGTGGATGAGACAGAGCCTGAGGCACGGATGCTCAGGAAGGGGGTATTGACCCAGGGCAGGCCCACGGGAGGTCAGCCTAGAGATGGGGCCATAGCTCTAGGCAGAGAAAAGATGAGGAGGCTGCCGGAGGAGAGGTGACTCAGAAGAACTTATCTGAAATGTTGCAGCTTAGGTCCACGTCAACGCGAACCTGGGGACTTTAGCATTGGGTAAATAACAGCAAGAACAAAGACGCAGGGGTCAGGCGGACAGCTGGTTTCCGGTTGGGGCCCCATTCTTTGTCCCTTGCAGCCCAGGATAAACGAAGGAAAATGTATGTCAGCCTCTCCGTTGGCTCCCACGCCCTCGGAGTCTAGCCCTGGTGCCGAAGAAAGGCATTAGAGAAATAAAAAAAAAAAAAAAGAAAAAAAAAAAAAATACCATCCTTGCACTGCACAGGACAAGTGCTTGGTAAAGATCGGAGGGGGCTGGGACCCTCCAGGGCCGCTCCAGTGGGGGGAGGCCTGATTCCGCCCTTGCGTTTCAAGAGCACTCTGTAAAGGAAGCCGTGTGGCAGAGAATCGCTGAGATGGTTTAAAAAAAAAAAAAAGTGAAGGAAATTCCCCATTTCCTGGTTGTAAGAAAATATGGGTGGAACAAGCCTTCAATGAGCCGATCGTGGCTCTGACTTTGATGTCGGGTGAATGACAAGGATCGCCAAGGCAGGAACACAATGTAATGAACTCGCCCCAGCTTTTCCATGCAAAACAAAATCACTGAAGGGGCCTTGTGTTGGAAAACAAAAGCGCTCTGACGCGGGCGGGCGCGGCTGCAGAGGAAGGCCGGGGGTGTTCTTTAAGTGTGGCGAATGGAAATTGGACAGGAAGACAGAGGGCAGCGAAGGGTCCCAGCTGGAGTTTGGGGTGGGGTCTCTGCCGCCGCTACCGCTGCCGCTGCCGCTGCCGCTGCCATTTGCTTTAGCAAGCACGTATGAAAGCCCCACTATGTGTCCAACGCGTACTGCGTTTGTGGGCGTGGAGGTCCGACGTGTAAGTTGTCGCTGCAGTGGAAAAATTGGAGCACTCCATTCCTTTCTCCCTTCCTTTCTTCCTTTTTCTTTGTTTCGCCCCCTCAGAGTGTCTCCTGAGGGCCTACTGTGTGCCAGCCCCTGAGCAGGGCAGCGAGACGCCAAGATGAAGGTCACAGGGGTGCAGTGGGTTCTGGCTTCGTGGACAGAGTCAGGGTGGAGAGGAAGACCCTAGCGGGTGAGCCACCAGGCAAAGGGGCTGGGAGGCTATGAAGTTCTAAGACTTCCGGTGCTGGCGGGCATTAATAATACAGAAGGCAAAAGCGGGAGCCGTCCTGCGGGGAGACTCGGGTTGGTTCAGAGGCAGAGGAGATGAGGCTTTAGTGGGCTTTTGGAGGGTGAAGGATGGAAGGGTGCTCCGGGCAGAGGGAACAGCGTGGGCAGGGCCCAGAGGCTGTGTAGAATGCGCTGAGTTTGTAAGCAACAGCAAAAGACTGGGACTCGACAGTAGGGGGTGGTACTGCAGGGGACCTCAAAAGTGAAAATCAAGCTGGGCGTGGTGGTTCACGCTTGCGACCCCAGCACTGTAGGGAAGCCTGCAGCACTGAACAGCTGGAATGTTCTTCCGGGCAATCTGTGCAGTTTATTCTGAAGGCAACAGGAAGCCACGAAGGATGGTGAACGCTGAGCCACGAGACCAGCTCTGTGTTCTGCCGGAAGCCCTTGGCCACCGAGTCAATGGCCGCCCCGCAGAGAAAGACAACAGACACGTCAGGGGACCAACCACGTCCCAGAGGCTAGGCCTCGTCATCCCGGGGAGGGACCTGCGCTTCGGAATATGGGGATGGGCGTCTGAGCCTTTTCTACCCACAGCCAACCGCTTGGCCTGCTGCTGGCTGGAGCCGAGGCTTGGGATCCCCGGATGTTCATTTCACCACTGAATACTGAAATCCGCACCACTGCATGAAGGGATCAGATCACTGCTGGTGGCATAGTGGAGGACTGGGATTAGGCTGCGGACAGCGTTGGATCTGCTACGCCATTTCTTCTCGCTTTCTGTGGTCTCACAGGAGCATGCGGGTACTGCCGCCTAGGGACCCAAAGAGAAAAGGAAGACGAGAAAAGGACTTCGCGGATGGAAATCAAGCTGGGCCTGGTAGTGCACACCTATAACCCCAGTACTAAGGGGGAAGCTGAGGCAGGGGATCTCAAATTTGCACCCAACCTGGGTAACTCAGTGAGACCCTGTTTCTAAATAATAATAATAAAAAAAAATAAAACAGGGCTGGGAGGTAGCTCAGTGTGAAGTGGGGGTGGCTAGGGTAGGGGGACTCCAGAAAGTGCCTCTTCGAGGGGAAATAGATGAAACGCCTATTGGCCCGGGGCACACACTTCCACATGAAACAGACTGAGCCTTTGTAAGACAAACCGTGAACATTAGAGAACCTGTGTCTTCCTGGTGAGGCTCAGTTTCCCTGAGGCGTGGACTGGCCACGGATGTGGCACGTGGCGAGTGCACAGTCACTATTTCCTGTTGTTGGGTCTAAGCTGTCTTGAGAAACCAGACGTTGTCCTTCGGGTCTTCCCGAGCCCCTCCGTGCTGCGTCCTGATGCTCCTCCCGCGACCACCATTTGTTTTCCTCATCAGGGCTTTGGCTGGGCGGGCGTGGGCAGTCGTGGGCGGGTCCCTCTGCACACAGGATGAGGCGTCCAGGTGGGTTGGAGCCTTTCAGTCTGTAGCAGGTCTGGCTTTTCCAGGGACACAGAATCATTAGGGTGTGGGTTGAGTGTGTGTGTGTGTGTTGCAGAGGGGCATAGAAAATTATTTTAAGATTTTTAACACAATTGTGAGATCTGGCAAACCCATCAACCAGAGGAGAACCCAGGCGGTGAGGAGTGCAGGCAGGAGTTCACGCTTGGGGCAGGACCTAGGAGAATTTAGTTAAAAGGAGTTCGGAGTTTCAGAAAGGAACTAGGAGCCCATAACTATTACTGGACCCACACGGGGGAAAAACAGTGTGTCCATATGTACATCAAAAATCGTACCAGCTGGCAGCCCGACACAACTGAAATGTCCACTGGTGACACAAGGGGCACATTCATGGTCTTGTGTTTTCCATGATGGATTTCTACATAGCAGAGAACATGAAAATAATTCCCATGAAACAACATGGAGCAATCACACAAACAAAACTTGGAGAGAAAGAATCAAGAAGCATGACACAGAAGTTCTTGGGTTCCACTTAAAGTTAAAAAGGTTAAAAGCTGAAGAACAGACGAGGAGTCAACGCACCCTTCCCTCCTTCTGGCAATAGCATCCTGATTTTCCCTTGATATCCCACCACTCTGCTTTTGGCCTTTGACTTTCAAGGCCAATGGACTCACTTCCGGTTTCATGTTTGGCCCAATTAGCACAGTCCTTTCCCCTGGACTCCAGTGATAGGTTCAGAGATGGTCATGTGACTCAAGAATAGTCCAATGGGAGTCAAGAATCTTGTTTGACTGGATATACTGAGTAAACAGGGTTCCTTTGTCTTTGGAGGTGCCAAGTTGGGAACTTATTTGCTGGGAACTGTAGTGTGGGGGTCTTGCTGTGAGAGACAAACAAAGCTGAGAGATGGAGAGAGGCTGGTTTCTGCCAACCTCATTTCTGCCTCTGAGCCTGGAAGCATCTGTCTGTCACACCACCCATCCACACCTGGCTCCTCTTTAAGGGGATCTGGGAAAGACAGGGTTGAGATCCTGTTCTATACTTCTTGTCAATGCCGTTTTGTCCTGGCTGGAAATATTTCTGGTAAAATGATCTGCACTCACCAGATTCCACAGCTTTAGAAAGTGCGTCTCTCCTCTGCTACCCTTTGGCTTCCTGGACCTTAGTTTGTCCTTCTATAAAGTGGACTGTCCAGCCAGGCAGCCGTTCCGGTTGGCTGCATGGTAATCTCCATTAATTAGCTGTCTAGGTCTGCTCCTGACCTTGAGGAAGACCTCAGTCTCTTAATTGTAAAGCAATCGATAGGTAACAGGTTGAATCCTCAGTATGTAGACATCTCCAAGCTATCCCTCATCCCATGAGGAATATGCTGTGTTTTGCATATGGGGACACTGGCTTGGGCAGTAGCCCAAGGTCACGGTCTCTGTCACATGGGGCTGCAAAGCTTCACAGTTTCCAAGGGACACTTCTCTGCTCTTTGGTCCCTGTCTGATTTCTACAACTGATTGCTTACTTCCATTTAACAGATACAAAGACCCAGTTTCTCCCAGGGGCAGAGAACTTGCCTGGAGCTGCACAGAGCTGCTGCTGCTGCTGCTGCTGCTGAGGAGGACTACAGCGCCCTTGGGAGCTCACGGGTAGATCACAGATACACGCAGTGTAGGAGGGGGTAGCAAGATTGTGCCCATTGCACAGGCACAAAGAGTGAGGCTTACAGAACAAAGTCGCTCAACCCATGCTACATAGCTAATTATGACAGTCGAAATTCGAATTCAGGCATTCAGATGCCAAGCCCACTCTCTGGACCTCTGTCCCTCTGTCCTCCTGTGCCCTCTTGGCAGATAGAGGCTCTGAAGCCAGGCCCCAGTCTCCTGGAGCTCGCACTGTCCTGTAATGTTGAAAGGAACTCAGCAGTGGGATGGAAGTGAGAACCACCCCAGCCCCCACCTCATTGTTCACAAGTTGGCAGCCCCCTGGGTTCAGGTAAATAGAAGGGATTCCGTCATTGTTTGTCCCCGTCCTAATGACTTTTGTCTTTGTGTCTTTGGAGCCAGACCTCGCCCTTGGGAAGCTGGCCGGGGGCCTGCCGGGCTGGGGCGGCCTCCGTGAACAATGCTCTTTGTTCTTCACACTTTCCCTATCAAAGCGTCACAGCGGGGATGGCCTTCAGAGGTGACGGTGCTATGACAATTCCTGTTCCAGAGCCAGGGGCGGAGAGGAAAGGAGCGGCCAGGCCATGTGCAACTTTGACCCAGTGAAGTTGTCATGGGGTCGCTGCTGTCCTGGGGGTCAAGAATCAGCCGTGGGCAGGGGCTGTGGGTAGTGGGGGTGTATTAGTGCCCCACGTCCCCCGTGGATTGTCCTCTCTTTACCCTCAGGGAGTGCAAGACTGGAAATGATGTTGATGCTGGCCCCTCTGCTGAGTATAGACGCTCAGTAATATTTAGTCCTCATGGGATTCCTGAAGAGTAAGACACTGTCATCCGTATTTTTCAGATGAGGCAGACAAGGGGCCAGGAAGAGTGGGAACATTGCCCGAGATCACAAGTTGGGTTTTGAACTTGGATCTAGGTGACTCTGAAGCCAGAGAGAGCTCTTCCCCATGGGCTCCGGTGGTGGCTGTCGTAGCAATGGGTGACCTGGGAAGCTGAGCAGTGTGCTGCAGGCTGGCACGCCTGGGCTCCCTGAACTGCTTCTGCCCCTCTCCTCTGAGCCCACCACAGAGTGGGGTGTCTCAGTGGTGCACACTGGCTGGGCTCCTTGCAGAAAGTTGTGTACACTGAAAGGTCCAAATGACCAGCCGCACCCAGGGGCTAGCACAGGTGAGTGGGCAGGGCCATGGAACCGAGCATGGGCTGCCAGGGAGCCCCACTCTGGCATCAGAAGGCAGCTGTTAACATCCCCAGGCTGAAGTGCCAAGGGCAGAGGAAGAAGGTGTAGGGGAGCCAGGTAGGGTTGGGGCCTAGCCTTCCCAAGATGGGGTTCCAAATTAGGAAGGGAACCAGACAGACACTCATTTGTAATGGCAACCGTGTCTACACCCATTGGACTAAGGAGGGACCGAATGAGTTAAAACATGCACAACCCTTAGAAGAGGGCTGGGCCTCTGCATGGCAGACCTCAGCAAGTGCAGGGGCTCCCCCCACGCTTACGTGCAGAAGGGCTGTCAGTGGGATCCCCTGAGCACTAAGTGCGCTGTGTGTTCTCCGTCTAAAGAGCAGCTATTGATTGAGAAGCTGGTTTTGATCAAGGGGTTGAATTCATGTTTGAGCTGAGGCCTGGTGGGTGATGGAGAAGCCCCCAGGTACACAGAGGGGTGGTCCTGGTAGAGGGTGTGGGTTCAACCTGGGATACTCAAGGAGCAGCAAGAGGAGCAGCAAGCCAGGGGTCAAGGGAAGAGGTGGGGGTTAGAGAGGTAATGAGACTGGACAGCGTCAGGAACTTGGATGTGCTTCTGGGAGAACGAGAGGTTCCCCGAAGAATGTGACATCAAGAAGAGGCAAACCCAGCCAGGCGTGGTGGCGCACGCCTAGAATCCCAGCACTCGGGCAGCTGAGGCAGGAGGATCGGTGCAAGTCTGAAATCAGCCTGGGCTACAAAAGTGGGTTCAAGCCCAGCCTGAGCTGCGTGATAAGACCGTGTCTCAAAAAGACAAAAAAAAAAGGCAAACCTGAGGGCCAGGGAGATAGCTCAGTGGCACTGGGTCTGGCCTGCCTGGCAAGTGTGAGATCCTGAGCTTAATTCCTGATACCAAAAAAATATTAAATAAATAAATAAATAAATAAATAAATAAATAAATAAAGACAGACAGACAGACAGACAGACAGACAGACAGAGACAAAATCCAGTACACTAGACTTATCTAGGTTTCCAAGAAGCAGGCGCCAAGAGGGAATAAAGCAGTTACAGCTCCATTAGGGGAAGTGCTTGCATTTGAGAAGACGCAAAGAGAGTTGGGGGAACTGGCCCGAGACTGGACTCCCAGTAAAGGAGAGGAGGCCGGAGGGCGAGTGGCCCCAGGCCGCCCGCTGTCTGAGGAAGACTCAGAAGAGTCGCAGCAGGAATCCTCGGGCTGTCCCTGGAACATTGTGCCTTCCAGGAGCTCCTGGCTCCCCCAAGCTGGCTGGGGCAGCTGGAGGAAGAGGCGCTCTGTACTCACAGGGGCTTCCCAGCCTGGCAGGTGGACCTTCTGTGCCCTGGGCCCCCAGTCACTGCTGGCCAGTTAGTATGGACTTGACTCGCAGACACGCCCAGGGTCTGCTTGAGGCTCAGCTGGGCCTGGGCCTGCACCTGGAGGTTCAGTCAGGCCTATCCTCCAAGGACTCTGGAAGGCTGAGGCAGAGGATCCCAAATTTGAGTCGAAGACAGGGCAACTTGGCGACTCAGTGGGACTCTGTTATAAAGAATATAAAAGGGCTGGGGACGTAGCTCATTGCAGAGGTCTTGGGTTCAATCCCAAGATAAAAATCTGATGGAAAGTCACTCGAGAGGCACCTTGCTGGCGCCCAGAGCCCCACCCAGGGGCTGCATGTGCAACTCTGGGTGGCGCTCTGGGCTGGCCAGACAGAGGGCTGTGCTAGCCAGTGAGTCAGGCGCTACCAGCGCCTCCTGACACCCCACAAATCCCTTGTCTCCCTGCAGGAAGTCAGGCCTGTAGCCGGGTTTCCTGCTATTATGCCATTTTTACGGCCTGGATTGATTTAGGTGTTATGTTTTTGCTAAGAATATGCCCTGACACTTGAAAGGAACCTTTATTATTGTCCTAATTTGTGAAGAATTAGTTGTTGCACTTTTTTTTTCTTTCCCCTGTCCCCTTTCTTCTCTGCAGGGTCAGGCTGGAGCCAGATCATTGTTGTTAAATTTAGATCTGAAGCTATATTGGGCCTTGGGCTGGTGTCTCCAGGCTTTCACTTCTTAAAACAGGAAGGAAGGCCCCAGCTGGGGACTCACAGAGCATCAAGAAGCTGTTTCGAAGGTCACAGGCCATGGATTTGGGTGGAAATCATTGGCTACCATTAAGAAAGGACCTGATCCAAGCTCTTCACCCCAGCCTTCTGGTCTACCTGCTGGTCGGGCCCATCCCCAGGATGAGTTAGTTCATAGGAGGTGAAGGCTGCAGGTGTGGGTTCAGATACCAGCTTTGCCACTTTCTATGTGTGTAGCTTGGAGCAGGAAATGAGACTTAGCTTTCTCTCTACCTTTCTTTCACCATTTATAAAGTGTAGATGATGTTCTATGCCCGTATGCCTGGAAGGTCTGTGAAGGCGCAGATGAGTGGTCCCTGGACTACCCAGTTTCATTCTTTAATATGTGATAGCTGTTATTACAACCTGAGTTGTTCAAATCCAAAAACCTGAAGTCTGAGGTGCTCTAAAATCCCCAGCTTTTTGACTGCTGACACAAGGTCCAAAATGGAAAGTTCCAGACCATAAAGCTATGGGTAGTGCACATGGTAACTAAAGATATCTGAAATTGCCTTTAGTCTATGAGTGTGAGACATAAAGAAATGATGTGTTTAAACTTGAGTCTCATCCCCCGGGTTTACACAGGCAGATGTTACAAAATCTGAAAAGATAGGACATTCCCACTGCTGCTGGTCCCAGGGATTCTAGATCCAGTGGTCCCTCACATTTCACGGAAGTTACATTACAGACACTCCCATGATAAGCCAAGTAGCGACGTTACATTTATTTTAGCATTTAGATATATTTTAAGGCTTTATAAACCCTTCCCATAGTCTTATACACTTTCCCCATACTTTTAAAAACACTTCTAATGTTCTTAACCACTTTCTAAACTCATTAACTCAAGTAATTTTAACAACATGCATATGCTGTATGGTACTCCAAAATCCCATGACATAGCGAAATATCCACAATAAATAAATTAGATTAATATTTTCTGAAAACAGTGAGTCTGCAGAAGTCAAACCATGAAATGGTGAGGGACTATGGTATAGGACACTGTCCCCATACTAGCTCTGGTTTTCTATCTCATGGTGCTGAAATTTACAATCTATCAAGGACAGTCCTTATGATAATGCATTAAGCCATCAAGTGAATTAACTTACTGGTTCACTAACTAGTAAAAGTTATTAAGAAATAGCGCAAGGCAGTGGATGATACTTGCTAACTTTGGGGAGCACTTTATGTCCACCATGAGCGGTTTCCTTGGGATATGAAGCATCTCACAGCAGTAGTAAACAGCACGCAATCGGGACTGGGTCCCCTGGTCAGACCCTCAGTGTGCCCCTCGGCAGCTGCCTACGCAAGAGTCCCTTCCGTGGTGGCAGCCTTCTGTGACCCCACACTCGGAATCGCATCCCTGTCCCCACTAAGGCTGTGCTCTAGTGTTGTTTTCTTCCTCCATTTCCACTGGAATTCGCATGGCCGCCCATCTTTTTTTTTTTAATTTATTCATCTTATTCATTTCATTTCCCACCACTATAGTGGGAGCCCCCGAGAGCAGATTTTCAACCAGGCATAGCAAAGCTTTAGTAAATGTTTATCGAATGAATTAAATAAGGAGAAGGATTGCAAATCTATGTAAAGAAGGAGACATCTGATTTTTCCATCATCTTCACCATAGGTAGTTCCCATAAGGACAGAATTTCATGAAGAAACAAATGGTTCAGAGAGGTGGGCACTTCTTCAGGGGACAGCTAAGTAACTACGCCAAAACTTAAACACAGCTCCCTTGTCATGCCATGGACTGTTCTTGAACATTCACCAGAGCTCCAGTAACAACCAATTAGGTGCCTCTGGCAACCGAAATTAATCATCTTCTGTCTCAAGGGTGGAAGTCTAAGATCAAGGCATTGGCATGTTCCTATTTTCTTTGAAGGCACAGGCCTTTCTCCTAGCTTCTCGATCTCATCTTTTAAAATTTTATAAAAATATTTATTTATTTATGCATTTATTTATTTGGTGCAGGATCTCACTACGCTGCTTGGTCTTGTAGTGATCTTCCTGTCTCAGCCTCCCCAGCTCTGGGATTCCAGGGGTGCAGTACCACACCTGGTTTCTTGATCTCGTCTTCACAAAGTATACTACACCAATGATATTCCCCCAAAACATCAGAGCCTCAGGCCCTAGGAGTTAGAACTCCAAAATATGGAATTTTGAGAGCCGCAACTCCACTCACAACAAGACGGAATGGAGGCTCACTGCCTGGAAGGGTTTCTTTTCCCAAGTGCATACCAATCGGCAGTGGCAGAGTCAGACTCTGAACCCAGGACAGGCAACTCGATCCCTGCCCTGTACCCCCACCATCCATGCAGCAGTGAAGCTGAGGCCTCGAACAAAGGCTGGATGTTGCGCTTTTGTATCCTGTTGGTGGGCTGAAGGAATGGATGATGAAGGAGACTAAACATGGAGACTCTTATCTGGGCATGTTGCTGATGCTCAAACCCTTAGCTCTTCTTCAACACCCAATCAAGGAAAGAGTTTCACCAGAGGAGCACAGCTGTGCAGATGGGGCGGAGCTGATGGAGATTGGCAGGTGCTTCATCCCCTCCCCATTACTCCCTCCCCTCTCTGCCTTGGCCCCACCCATCCACCCAGACAGGTAGTAGAAGCCTGCTCTCTGCTGATCCTGGCAAATCAGAAGAAGGCAGATAAGCAGGGCAGGAACATGGTCCTTCTAGGGCTCCGTAGAACTCCCCACATGGAAGGGCTTGGAAGGTGTGGTGAGACACAAGTATAAATAACATGGCCTTCGGCCTTTTTCATAATATGGGAGTCCCTCAGTCACCAGAAGGCACCAAGCTGGGCCAGTCTGGTGATGACGGGGCCTGGGGGTAGTGGTTCCCTGGATACTCAACTGATGTCACAAGTGGCTGGGGACACAAGGCACTGCCAGGCACAGCCTCAGGCTAAGCATCTAGCATGAGCATTGTGGACATGGCGGGCTAAGCACAGTCATCTTGGTGTCAGTCAGATTTACTTTCAAAAGACCCTCCTCTGAAACGTCATAGCACAAGAAGTAGGTGTCACTACCTGCCCTTTTCAAATGAAGAAAATGGAGCAAAGGGAAGAACGAAGTTAGGATTTGAGCCCGGAAGTCTGGCCTCAAGGCCCACACATCTCACTGTGATGGAAGCCCTCTTCCTAGGGGAAGGAAG
This sequence comes from Capromys pilorides, assembly GCA_004027915.1. Taxonomy (NCBI): domain Eukaryota; kingdom Metazoa; phylum Chordata; class Mammalia; order Rodentia; family Capromyidae; genus Capromys; species Capromys pilorides. The sequence goes on from PVKN010004045.1 coordinate 12,255, forward strand.
CCCCGAGTTCACTCCAGCACGCTCTTGGGCCTTCCCTAAATAGGAGCCCAAAGCTGTCTCATGAGAAAGACCTGGTTTGTGTCTCTCATATACCTGCCCCCTCAGCTGCAGCCACCAACTGAGACCAAGTTCCCATCTTTGTTTTCCCTGATGGGCAACACAGCCTCTTGCTGGGACTCTTGGCCCTTGGTCCTGTTTTCTCACCAGAGTGAATTAAAAACAAAACAGAACTCTGAGCAATTTCGCCAAGATGAGCAATAAGATTACTGTATAATCCTATTTCTAGATGCATGTGCTTACCAATGGAAATCAAGGTCTAGAAAGACTTATTTGCACATTCATGCTTATAGAATTATTCAAGGTAGTCAAAGGATTCAAATGGCCTGTGTCCATTGGTACATGGACAAATGAACAAAAACGTGGCACATCCGAACTACTATACTAAATATTGCTCAACCTTGAAAGCAAAAAAAATTCTGAGCTCTGCTACAATGTGGCTGACCCTTGAGGGCAGTGTCCTAACTGAAATAAGCTTGTCTCAAAGCACAAACACTGTGTGTGTGCCGGTGCTTACGTGAGTTGCTAAGAGTGGTCGTAGTCATAGATACAGATAGTAGGGGCTGGGAGAGTGGAGATTTGTTTTAAATGGGTACAGAGTTTTGCACAGTGAAAGTTTCTGGGTGATGGTGATGTCAACGTGAATATATTTAAGGCCAAAAAAGTTAAGATGGTAAATTTTATCGCAATTAAAGTTGGTAATTACAAAAAAAACCACTGTAGATCTGGTTATATTGTTTGGCTGCTTAAAATTCAACAGCGCCCATTGCACTAAGGTAATAATAAAAGTCTTTATCTTAATCTGTGAGAGCCAGCATGCCTCTGTCCATCTCTTTCAGTTCATCTCTGGGAGTAAGGGATTGAGATTTCCAATAATAATGTTCAGAACATCGAACACATGATAATTGTGGTCTTGTCACTCAGGTAGGACAGACTTCAGAGTGGCCCCAGAAGTCTGCGCTCCCTCCCTTGAATGCAGTGGGACCTACAGTGTCCTTCTAAAGAGTGAGACAGACACTGGGGCGTCCTGCTCATGAAAATATGCCATGAAGTAATTTCCACCTTGTATACACTGGTGCCTTTGCTGCCTTTAAGGAAGTTGGCCTCTAAGGCATGGAGCGAGTGGCTAACTGACAATTAGAGGCACACGGAGGCTCCTACTCCAGCAGGACATGAAGAACTGATTTCTGCCATCCACCACATGAACCTGGAAGTGTATCTTTCCACATTTGAGTCTCAGATGAGACCTCAGATCCACCTAGAACCTTGATTTAACCTTTTGAGACTCTGAAGCAGAGGTACATCTGTCCATCCATTCATCTCCCTGTCCATCTGTCCATTTGTCCATCCATCTTCCAATCCATCCCATCTACTCATCCACCCACCTATCCATCCACCATCCATCCATCCATCTATCCATCCATCCATCCATCCATCCATCCACTCATTCATCACCATCTATACATCCATTCACCATCTATCTATCCATCCATCCATCCACACATCCACTCATACACCCACCCACCTATTTATCTACCCTCCATCCACCCACTAATCCATCCACCCATCCATCCACCTATCTACCATCCATCCATCAGTCTATCCACCCACCCTCCACCATCCATTCATCAGTTTATCCACCCACCCATCCACCCACCCACCATCCATCCATCCACACATCTACCCATCCACCCACCTACCTATTCATCCACCCTCCATCTACCCATCCATCCACCTATCCACCATCCATCCATCAGTCTATCCACCCACCCTCCATCCACCCATTCATCCATCCATCCATCTACCCACCATCTATCTACCCACTCACCCATCCGTCTATCCATGCTGTAATTCAGTAACTCATTTGGGCCTCACAGGGCTCAATAGGACTCCAACTCAGTTTCTCACTCTCTATGTGGCTTCAGCTGGAGCTTGAACTTAAACCTTGGCTTGCGCCTATCACATAGTAGGCAGCCAAGACTCACTAGGTGCAGTGTAGCCCCTGCTTGAGGCCACTGTCTTGCATGCCCTCTTCCTATCCCTCCTCACTGCCACCCAGGACAGGGAGGAGAAGGGTCCCACTCAATCTCCAGCACACTCTTGTGATTTCCAGATCTGAAAGCCTCCCTGCCCACCTGGGGATGGCCTGAGTGACAACTGTCCACCAGCTGTCTGTCCTCACTCACTGGGTCCTCACTGAGGCCAGATGGCTTATAATGAGAAGCTTTGAGCTCTTGGCCTCCCCACTCCCCTCTGTTCTCATAGCCACAGGTCTAATGTGGCTGGCACAGGACAGGGGCTTAGGTGAGGAAGAGGTGAGAGGTAGGACGCTGAGACCAGGCAGGCCCATCTTCTGCCGGGAGGGAGAGGATGAGAAAGAGGATGGAAACTGTGCTGGCCACTGCCTCTTCTTTGTCCTCTCTGACCCAGGAGGATTTCTCCCAACAGCTCTGTGCCTAGGCGCCTCCCAGACAGCAAGCGACTGCTGCCTGAGCACCCAGACATCTTAGTTGCCTTCAGCCTGTTTCACTGAGTGCTCTGGGCACAGGGAATGGGCCCCCAGGGGCAGCCATGCGTGCCCGTGTGGCTTGGAGTTGAGAAGAGCTGACTTGGGAATATGCCATCTCCTTTCCGTCCTCTCCCCAGCCAAGGGTTTCTGCAGAGAAGGAGAAACACAAACGCAAACAGCCCCAAGCCATAACCTCCTTGCTGATCCCCCAGTGACTCCAACCAAGTTTGTTAACACTTGACAGTGGATTCTACAGATGAGGGTGATCAACTGCCGTCCAGATTCTAACACCACTGCACAGCTCTCTCGGCCTCTGTTACCGGATGGTGTACTCAGGGTAAGGCAGCTCGGCCCCAAGCTTGTTGAGAGGATTAAGGTGACAACCCATCGCACTGCCAGCTGTTGAGATGTGCTTGTGGTGGATCTGTGGAAGAAGTCTTTACTTTCCTTCAAGATGAGGGGCAATGTCTTAGTTCCCTTTAACTCATTGCTGGGACAAATACCCGACACTCAAAATGAAGGAAGGAAAGGTTTATTTAGCTCACAGCTTGTGGAGGTTTCAGTTCATACTCCACTGGCTCCAAGGCAGCAGAAAACAATGAAGAGCAGAGGAGGAGCAACAGCTGTGGCATCCATCAAGCCTCTCTCTTCCAAATTCTGTGCCAGCACAGAGCTCCTCCAAAGTGGTGTGGCTGCGAAGATCAAGCTCCCCCGAAGACATGGGCTTCTCCAAGCAAGCCATGGAGGGCTGGGCCAGGCAGGAAGCAGCCAGGGCGTGGCCGGGCTGGGCTGATGGCACAAAGTCTTCCTCAACTTTTTTTATACACTTTTTGTGCTGAGTCACTCTGAGGTGGCCCATCTGGCCCTGGGGATGGAACCAATCACATCCCAGGCAGGCCCTCCGCATCCTGCATGATGGGGGCCCCACAGCCTAAAACCACTGGAGCCCATGCACCCATACTTCCTCAAGTTGACACAATGTATCAACTACCACAGGCAGATAAATCAGCAAATGCCCATGCCTGTTGCAGGAAGAAGCAAGCAGAGGGGCATGTTGTCTGGGGTGTGTGTGTGGGGGGGGGGCAGGCTCTGGGATCCTTTCAGGGTTTGTGTCTGCTTAGCAACTAACTAGCTGGCTGATTAGGGGACCACTAGCTGGTCCAAGTGCCGGCTTTGGCACTGTGATGGTGACAATACTTATGTGGATAGGAAGGCTTTCACCCTGGGCCTGTCCATGGTTCTGCCCAGGGACTTGGGCCTGCCCTTTTGCCTGTTTCTCCCCACTCTGATCTCTGAAGCATTGGGCCCAGTCTGTGAAGGGTGACCCGGGGCTGCAAGTGAGAGGGATGGCTACCTGAAGGAAGGCTCTGGCTGGGTGGAAAGGGCAGAGAGCTGCTGCCCGGAGGTGGGCAGGACATACAGTGGGTTTGGTCCTACTATGTGCATTCCTCACTGAGCTCCAGTTCTGAGGCCCAAAGAACAGGCTCTGCTTCAGAACGAGAGACACACGGTCTACAGAAAGACACAAGGCTCCAAAGGGATTGGTCTTTCTTGACCCACTTTCAATTCACTCCTAAAAAAAAGGTGAGGTTCAGGCACAGAGACGCTGCACAGAGAAGCACAGAGCCTACCAAGCACAGACCAATAAGCAGCATCGTGACCGAGATGCAGAAACTGGAGTCCAAGCTAACAACGGCCACTGCCTAGACCTGGCCCTCTCCACCTGTGTGACCACGCAGTGCACCTTTGACTGCCCACACTCTCATTTTTCTTAACAAAAGAAGGAGAACACCAAACATTGCCAGCCTCCTTATTATGAGGACGAACAGGGAGGAACTGAAGTGGAGGGTGAAGCAGAGCAAACACTTTCAAAGTGGGAACCATTTGTATATTTTTATTTACTATAATCCATTTAGAATGGCTTGTTGCCATGACGGCTTTATAGCTTTGATCCCAGATCTGGGGTTCCTGAAACCTTCCAGATGGGTTGAAAATTGACAGTGATGGATGATGGTGCCGAATTGGGAAGAAATAACTCATTCTCTCCCGGCCGCGCTGATGATGTACAGTGGACAGCGCTCGAGTCCAGGCTTGTCCCCTGCTCTCGGTGAACTCGCCTTATTCGCTTAGCAGGTGTTGCTTATTCCCTCGCCGAACATCCATATAAGCAAGTCTGGCCTTATCAAAGGACAGGGAGTGTAGGATGCGTGGGCCAGGGGTGCACGTCAGAGGCTTTGCACAGACAGGCTGGCTTTTATGTGGCCCTGTGAATGGCAGAAAGCTAATCTTTTTACCAGGTCCTCGGGTGCAGGGACTCAGGTGCAGGGTTGGTGCAGGAGCCGAACATCCATCAATGGTTTGGCTGGTCTTTATGTTTCTGAGGGGCTTGGGCTTGGAAACCAATGCAAGGGTTGCACCAAAAGTCTGTAATGTACAGTCATGCTCAAAGGGCATAGAAGAAAGGCATCGTGAAACTTGGTATCAGGGCTCCGGATCTTGAGCTGCATACCATACCCGTAGGAAATAGGGAGTCCAGTGGGCGCTCCCAAAAGTTACATCTAAGGAGCACATGAAATGCGTGGACCTCCCTCCCCATTGCGTCCCAGTGCTTCTCTGGAATTATTTAACAGCTCCTGCAGTACCTAGAGAAAGTCATAGATGGTTGTGGCAGCTCAATAAGCTTTTACAAGCTACTGTGCAATTCACATTCCTTAAATTAATCATTTTACAGTACATGATTTGGTGGAATTTACTATACTCATCATGTAGTACAGCCACCACCTCTGTTGAATTCCAAAACATCATTATCTCTAAAGAAAAATCTCCTAGCCTCTGATCAATCACTCTAACCATCCCTTGTACTTGGCAACTGCCTCTCTTTTTTTCTGTCTCTGTGAACTGGCTCATTCTGGACATCTTATAAAAATGGAATCGAATAATATCTGGTTTTTTGGCATCTGCCTTTTTTTCTTTTTTACTTAATAGGTTTTCCAGGTTCATTCATGTTGCAGCGTTTGTGAGCCCCTCACTTCTTTTTACAAAGGAGTAATATTCCTCAGTATGAATGGAGCACGTTTCGCTTCTTCATTTATCCTCGGTTGGCAGATAAATTGTTTGCACCTAAGCTGCTGCGAATCACCTTGCGCTGAGCACTCCAGTATGAGCACTTGGAGGAGCTGTTTCCAGTTCTTCTGTGCATGTAGGAGTGGGGCTGCTGGGCCGTGGACAGCAGGGTTCCCGTGACCCTCAATAATATCCACAAAGCACAAGAATACTGAGCCCGGTTGTCATTTCTCATTTATATGCTGAACTTTATCATAGGCACGTTAGCATAGAAAAGATGCCAATAGAATCCAGCTCTATCTGGGGTTTCAGAAATCCCCTGGGGTCTTGGAACATGTCCCCCAAGGATGAGGAGGGGTGGCGGTAATGAGTATGCAAATGCATGAATTAATGACTTCTGTGCTGTAGGGACCCTGAGCAGTGACAGAGTCACATAAGCTCCCGAGGACTGCAGATTTTGTGTATGTAGGGCCCTCCCACCTCCTGCTTCCCCTCCCCGGAAGTTCTCCCGCTAGAAACAGCTCGAGTCCGTTTCCTTTACACCTCCTCACACAGGCTTCTCTGAATCCCGCTATGAAGTGGCAGCCCCTCGCTCTGTGATGTGTTTGAGACATTTACCACTGAACACATCCAAAGGAAGAGACGGGTCGTCTCCAGAAGTGCCACGAGCCCAGAGGTAAAGTAGCTTCTGGGAGCCGACCACACAACTCAAGAGCTCCAACGTGGTCCCTTCTACGGGAGCTGCATGTGACATCTGGCCAGTGTCTTCCTCCATCCCCAACCTCTTTGACTCGTCTCTGGGACCACTACCAGCATGGGGTATATATGAGGTAGCGTTTGTCTCGATCATCTCTATCCTGTTTTCATGTTTCCTGTCTCTTGCCCCAAGTCTCAGTTCTGCAAAGGCAGGGATGCCACGTGCCTGGTTCATTGCTACACCCAGAGCCCTGCTGATGGCACAGGATCTGGAGGGCGCGCACGGTGAGCTGGGCGCTCGTCAGCCCTCACCTTTCAAGGCCTTTTCACAGGCACAGTGACCAAAAAGGAGACAGAGTTTTTGGTTTCAAAGTTTGATCTTCCAGGGAACTGCAACAAAAGCCACATGAATCGAAAAGCTAAATCCCTCCTTGGTTCATGTCTCCACACAGCACCCCTTCCTTTTCTTAGCTGGACTCTCCCGGAGTCCTTCTTCCTCCATGCCCACCCTCTTCTCCTGTGTCCCCTTTCCTGGGCTATTGAAGCCTGAAGCTCTTCACCCCAAGATCAAAACCTGCCCGGAAGCTGACACCTCTCTTGATGGGTTTAAAGTCTCGCTGACACCCAAGCTTTAATCAACCAGCCAAAGAAATGCTGTCTTAGCAGAAAATTTAAGGTGCTCTGAAAGAAGTTCTTGACCATGCAGCTCCCAGGGGAAGCCCAGCTTGCCCTTCTGGTTTGCTGTGTTAAACTCTCCTTTGGATGGCTCGGTAGAGACCTGACCTTCCTGGGAGCTGCCAGGCAGGAGGCTTGAAACAACTGCCCCTTCTCTCTCACTTGTGCCTTTCTTCGCCTTTGTTCTCCCTGGATTGTCCTCAGTATGCCCTCCCCCTGCCCTGGTCTGTTAAATCCAGTCACTCCAATCGATCAAGATCAAGCAGGCATTTCTGGATTTTGCAGTCAGATTCCAGGCCCCTATGGGAGCATAAAGCATTATGCTGTCTCTCTTCCTGTCGCGTCCTTGGAGAAATCCACTGTTTCCTTCTCCAAGTGAAGAACTTTAAAGCTTCATTTCTCTTCACAGGCTGCACTTTCCCCACCCTATTGTGTCCTAAAGGGGAAAGTTTGGGGGACAGAGGCTGCCTGGCACGTCTGGCTCAACTTCCTGGCTGTGTGAAGCTTAGCAGATTGTTTGAACTTGCTTGTGCATTTCCTTCTGGAGATGAGGGACAGAGGTACGCACATGCACGTGCGCACGCGCATACACACACACACACACACACACACACACACACACAGAAATAACCATGACAACAAAATCTCTTCCCGAAACCTGACTCCTGCTGTAAAACATGTGTTTACTTTCACTAAATATGTACACAGAAGAGAAGCACAGAGAACTGGGGAGAATGCTACCGCTCCAGTTAGTGAGGCCCTTGTGAAGCAGCTGTGCGTTATGATGTGCATTCGCTCTTTTTCAATGTCCTCATCAGTAAAAGAGCCTTAATAATGTCGCCTTCATAACTAGTTGGGAGTTCCCATTAGTTTGTACATGGAGAGTTCTTAAAAGAATATCTGATGTGCATGAGTCCTAAGTATTATGACGTCCTGTATTAACGAATGGAACTACAACACTGGAGCTAATCATTAGAGGTCTATGCAAAAGGCTTGCTGTAGAAGGACTATATGTTTATCTTTACTGTTACTTGTTATTAGTAAATGGTTGCAGTACATAGCGGTAAGAATCATTGTGAGGAGCTGGTACATGCATGGAGCACAGCTTAATTCTTTGCACACCCCTCATCCCCACTTTCCTCTCTTGTCCCTTGTGCCTTGTCCCTTGGTCCTCTTCCCTTTCGCAGAAGCTCTGCCTCCCTGTTCCCTTTTGCCTGTGTTTCATTTTGTTCTTTTACTTGCACCTAGCAGCTCTCTCTCTCTCTCTCTCTCTCTCTCTCTCTCTCTCTCTCTCTCTGTCTCTGAGATTAAGAGCAAAATACTTATTGGGAGAAAGAAAGCTCCAGTCCAACAGAGGGATAGAAGGGGGACTCGAGCCCGAGGGCCTGAGTTTTTTCACTTTATGGAGTCTTCTATTTCCCCATAGAAGATTCAAGTTTATCTTTCTTTATGGCAGATTTTGGAAAAAACACTGGAAATGCAGCTTATGATTGGGGACTATTGCATACACCCACCTTTGGGGTTGGGTATAAGAAAAAAGTGTCAGGGTTACTGTGAGAGACAGATATACAAGGTTTAAGGCTTGCTAAGACAAAGTGGGAGAAGCGCCTAGAGGAGGTAGGAAGAGAAAGCCTTTCCAAAGCGGCGGGCAGAGAGCACTTTGGTATCGTGACCGAGGAGGCAGAATTAGACTTGGAAGCACAGATGAAGAAGCTCACCCTGGCCCCGCAGAAGATAAATGATAGAAGTAATTAAAGAAAGATCGAGCTGATGTGAACAGTTGGGCTTTCAGCTCACCAGAGGCAAGCAGCAGCTTCTCATTGGTCAATATTGACCTCCTGAATTGCGCAACGGGAGTCAATACTCACTTCCTATTGTTAGCACATCTATTTTCTGTACACTACACGTAAGCGGCCTCTATGCACAGGCACCGATACATTAATAGCTATATCAATAGAAGATCAACAATAATCATTTATTTTTAATGGTCATCACCACTGAAACATCAAACAGTGCAATTTGCCCAAGACAAAGAGGAACACTTTAGCGTGATAGATGTCCATGGATAATTGATTTAGGTTAACAACTTCCTTGCCTAATGGTGCTAATTGCGTTAATCAACGGGCTGATTTCATCAGAGGCTTTCAAAGGCTCATCCCTGAGTTTTCTAGCTCTTTCTCTGGTTGATGAGTTAGTTCCCCAGGTGAAAAACACCCAGGCTCAATATGTCCTGATCAGCAGAACTGTTTTAGGGAAGGCCTTGATGTCTAACCAGTTAACCGATGCACAATCTGCGCCTTGGTTAGGACTCAGGGGCCAGCTTCATTGAGTGTCCAGCCCAGGCAGCCAGTTGGTAGTGGAGCTGTCTGGGACTCTCCAGAATTCTTTCTTCGATAATACAGATGCCCGGGTTCCTTTATAGACACTTAATTCCCTCTGTGTAGTTGCAGCGGGCAAATACTCTATACCAATGCATTAGACATTCTGTTGGGCTTGAAATCGCAAGGCACAAAGGCCCAAGAATAGGAGAAAAACTATGCTTAGAACACATTGATTTAAGCTGGGACCTCCAGACAAACTTTTCAGCTTAGCAGCAATGCATTAGACATTCTGTTGGGCTTGAAATCGCAAGGCACAAAGGCCCAAGAATAGGAGAAAAACTATGCTTAGAACACATTGATTTAAGCTGGGACCTCCAGACAAACTTTTCAGCTTAGCAGTGCTTCTCTCACTCGGGAACCCTGGGAAATTCCTGGTTCCCAAACAGGTTCCCATTGACCCTCCAAGCCCTTTCATATCTGCAAGGGACCTTCATTCTGCTTCTGTGACTTGCAAGCAGAGTCCCCACTGGTTTAGCTGTGCAAATGACATCGACAACCATGCCAGCTCCAGCAGTTGGATAACGGCTCGTGGAGAGCTGTGTTCAGGAGGATGCAGAGGTTTCCTTCCAGAGCCTAGTACTGGGCAACAGCTGCACGGGGCATGTGCACCCTTGCGATGAGGTGGAAGAAGAATAGGACTGATGCTTCCCCTAGGCCAGGGACCTAGAGCCCCCAGAAGCCGCAGGTCAGGAAGAAGGCTCTGGGCCCAGCAGGCCTGTGCTCACAACCTGCTGCATTGTGATCTTGTACCGCTCACAGGACCACCTGGGCCTGGGTTTTCTCAACCCCTTGGCGAATATAATAATTCCCCCTCTAGGCTTTCTATGGCCACATCGGTAATAGCAAACAAAGGACTTAACACTATCTGCTGGGTCAGGTATGGCGGTGGCTCACGTGTAACCTCAGAACTCTGGGAGGCTGAGGCAGGAAGATTGCTGGTTGGAGCTCCCTTGGGGAAGCTTAGCAAAACCCCGTCTCAATATTTAAAAAGCGGGACTAAGGACATAGCTCAGTGCAAAGGTAAGGGGTTCATATCCTAGTACCCCAGAAACAAACCAAACCAAACCAAACCCATCTCAGTACTTAGTAAGAACTAAGTGGTGTGCTCTTTGGCTCCTGGTGTCCTGTCACTGCTGCCCTTGGGACACAGATGCTATCAATGGGGCGGTGAGTAAACAAATACTTCAATTGCAGAATAACTGGCAGATTGAAGTTGACCAGCATTGCCATCAATTCCTGTTTGCTAAAAGTTAGCTCTCTGCCAGGCTGCTGAGCCACATTTGGGTCCAACTTGGGTTTCTTATGTTTGCCCGGGAGGCAGAACGATCAGGCTGAATGCTCCTCTTGCCACGCCCCCACTTTCTTTTTTTTAATTTTATTTTTATTTTTTTGGCTGGCTCAGGCTGCGTTAAGGGCGGGTCTAGGGAGGCACGTGGAGCTGGGGATCCAACCAGGGTCCTCTGCCCCTGACTGGGTTTGCCCCAGCAGTTGAGTAAACAACTGAGCTAACTCGCTGCTGAGGCTAGTTCAGTGGAACTTCTGCTCTCTCTCCCCTGGAAAACACTTATTTCTAGCCATTTCCTCTTGCTTGTTATTGTTGTTGCTTTTTAACTCGTTTTAGTCTTCTTTCTAGAAAAAAAAAGTTCTAATAAATGATTTCTTCTTCGTACGTGTTTGCAGTTCGTGGGCTTTGCACGCCTTACGCGGAGCTGTGTGTGCTTTGCATTCCGTACGTAGAGCTGCGCATGCGCATGACATCTCAGTTCTTCCTTCATCCCCTCTCACTCTCCCCCTCCTCTCCCCTCCCTCTCTCGATCCACTTCCCACTTGAGGAAGATCCACTTCCCTGCTTCCTACTCTCTCTCTCTGTTTAATGGTGCTCTTTTACTTATATTGAGGGTTTCCCACATATGAGATGCTGTGCAACATTTAAGCCTGTGTGTGTGTGTGTGTGTGTGTGTGTGTGTGTGTGTGTGTGTGTCCGACTTCTCTCGCTTCAACTCACGGCTTCCAGGTGCATCTACCTTCCTATAAATTACTCAGGTTTCTTTACAGCAGAGAGTACTCCACTGCGTGTAAATAAAACAACCCATGGAAATGAAGCTTACCTAATTCTAAATAGGAAGGATACTTATCAATTTTTAAACTTGTTTAGCAAGTAGTCTATATAGATATCATTCCTCTCCTCCTCCCTCTCCCTCCTCCTCTCCTCTCCCTCCCCCTCCTTCTCTCCCTCCCCCACCCCACCCACCCCTTCTTTTTAAACATTTTTGCCTCAACACCTAATGTTTATACCTGTTATTCTCTGGGCAGCCATGGTCATGAACACTTTACATGTATTTTCTCATTGGTAAATCCTAAAACCCAAGAAAGTGAAGCTTTTTATCAGGTTCCACACCCAGTCAGACCTTAGCACTCCACCGTTTCGACTCTCATGGAACCTGGCATCAGATTTTGATGCCAAAATTTTGTCCCGATGCTCCTAATTTATTTATTTATTTAGGTACTAGGTCTGCTTCTGGAAACCAATCAATGACAAGTGCTGGGATCCTGTTACACAAGGGGACTGAGGCACAGAGCCCTGCAGCATCTCCGTTAAAACCCCCCGGGCAGGGCTACGCACACCTGGACCCAGCTGCCCGGCTTCTGGGTTTCAGGATGTCCCAGCACCTCTAAGAGCTCCACATTTTCAATTAAACCATCTCAAAACACAGTTTCCAAAAGAGAGACAGGCCCTTGAGTCTTCTGGGGATTTCTCTAGGAGTGGCGTCTCCACCTGAGACAAGAGTTTGAAGGAGAGTGCTTATTTGGAGGGTCACCCTGAAGCATGGGTTGGACTCTGGCGGAGACTGAGGGCAAGTGGCCAGCCCAGGGCTGATGCCGAGCGGGTTTCCCTGGACGCTAGCTCCCGGCTGGCTGTCAGCAGCAGTATGAACACAAATCAGGCCACGGCTTTCAAGCCCGTATGCAGATGGAGCCACCCAAGGAGGCCGTGCGCCCATATCCAAAACTGCAGGTCTCACTGCCTGGCCTGAAATGGCAAAGATGGTGGGGAGATGGGGACGGCAGAGATGGTGGCTCCCACATTCCTTACTCCACACCCACTTCCTGCGACCACTTTAGAAATAATCCTAGAGAAGAGCCACAGATTGCCTACTCCCTTATTTGCTGGGCAGGGCTGGGGGTCGAGCCCAGGGTCTCGTCCAAGGGAGGTGAGCTCTGTGCCCCTGTGCTGCGTCCTAACCACTCTTCACCTCCTGCCCTGCGGAGATCAAGCCTCTGACCCCCACGGCTCGGCTTCCTGGAAACACCACGCGAGAGGACTGCAGGGCCCAGCTTTGCTACCAGCTGGGGAGGACTCGTCTGACATGCTGGCTCCCGCTGACTCCTGATTCAACAAGGACTTCGACTCGCTTTCCTACTTCTATTGAAGCCCAGTGCATTACTCGTAGGAAGAGTATTGATTTTTAAAAATGAGCCTGTTACTGAACCTATTTAACAGCTATCGAACTTCGCATGTTTAAATATTTACTCTGTATCCTTCCAACCTGTTGGTCCTTCCTCGCCTCTGATGTTCGATGGATTGTCCTCCCCGGGACTTCCAACTCTGCAGCTCTTCTGAATAGAAAACTTCAAACGTGGCTGCCATAGCAGATATCTTCAGGGAACGAACTGGTGCTCAGAGAAGCTGACTTTTATGTGTTGTTGAGATTTCAGGTGAAATCCTCATGCCCGGCACACCCTAGGTCTTACATCCAAATTCACTGATGGATAGATTCATTTCCTCTGCACCTCCTGTGTCCCGGATCATACAGCAGTAAGCAGAGCCAGCCTGCGTAAGCCAGCCACATGTTTATTTGGTATGATCTGTCATTTTAAATATCACGCCTCATCCAAGCTTAAAGATGCAGAACTGAGTCTCTGAAAATATTGGGGTGTATCAGCAGCTACAACAATTGGGTGGGAGACAATGAACTGCTCCATGTGAAGCTGTCACTCTGTCTTCAGGTGACCTGTGGCCATCCACCAGCCCAGGACCAGAGAACTAAGGACATCAGGACAAGGGCATGGGGCAGGTATCCCCCAGGGCTATGTCTCTTTGTTTACCAAGCTCCTAATAGACAATCGCTTTTCCCCTATTTGTTTTCCATAAAAGCGAGGAGTGCCAAGGCCAGGAGGAGCCTGAAAACTCCGGGTACTCAGACCTTTTTATTCCAAGTGTCAGTTCCTGGCGTGCTGTGTGACTCGTTCCTATGCTCAACTTCCAAGGACAGTGGCAATTTCCATCTTTGCCTTTTTAAGCCCATAGCCTTGCTTTATAGTCTTAGGATGGAGATCTAAGCCCTCTCTCCTGATTCACAGACATCTCTTTCCTACGTGAGACCCGATATCTCTCTGCAGTCACAGTTTACTCTGCACTGTGGACTCCCACAGCCCCGCCACCCTGTTCTGTTGCCTTGCATGGGACCACCCTATTTAAAGGGGGTTCCAGTCTGACATCCTGTCTTTAATTTCAAAATTAAAAACATGCTTAAGGTCAGTGTCTTTCTGAGATAGCATATAGGTTATTTAAATTTTGGAAAACATCAAATTACACACTCAATATATACATATATATGTAATGGTTTTTATATATTAATCATTTATTGTCAACTCCTTATTTGGATTATTTCTCTTGCAGATAATGTTGTACCTCCAAAACCCCATGCAGTCATGGGGCGGCTTCTAGAGTTTTGATTAATTCATGAACCAATGCTGGGATTGTGGCTGTGGGTGCTGCACCCAACTCGGGTGGATAACCTGACTGCAATACGGGAAGGGGAGAGAGGCTCGCTGGCTGCCTCAGCTGCCGCCCCTCCTCCCTTTGCTCTTGGCTGTTTTCCTCTGCCGTGAACTACTGCCCTCTACCGTGTGTCACTCTGCCTTGGAGCCAGTCGAGTGTGGCCTGAAACTTCTACAAACTGTGAGTTAAATAAACCTTTCCTTCCTTGATTTTGGGTGTTGGGTATTTTGTCCCAGCCACAAGAGAAAAGTAAGTGAGACAGAGTCCTATGTTTTCAGAAGAGGAAAAACAGGATAAGAGAGAATATTAATTTTCCCAAAGAAACTAAAGAAGGAAGTGCCACCGCTAAGATTTGACCTAAAGATTTCTGTCCCCAAATCCCATTTGTTAACCGGTACTTATGACCACTACCCTGACGTAGCTCTTAGTATCACTGTATTATCTTTCCTTATTGTTGTATTTCAAAACCTGGTCAAAATTGTGAAATCTTTGTTTGTATTCTGCTTATGGCATTGCAATAGAAACATTTCTTCTGCATGTCAACAAAAGCCCTTTAATTATCTTCAAACATTACTTAGTAGTTATTGGGCCACCCCATGACTGGCCCTGTAGGATGTCTCAGTTGTATTATCGATGCTGTTGGGATCATCTTCAAGTCCGCATGTACGTGTAGAGTGACTCTGAACATCAGGCTATGTTTCTGAATTGTATGTGTTTTGTTTTCTCTTTGTCTTTGGTATTAGGGAGAGTACCATTTGTTTCAAATTTTCCTTCAGTATTGGAGGTTGAACCTAGGCCCTTTACGTTAAGCTACAACTCCAGGCCACTACAAATAGTTTTTCTTAGATAGGGTCTTGCCAGATTGCCCAGGTTGGGCTTGAATTTACAACCATCTTGCCTCAGCCTCCCACAAAAGAATGTAACCTTACTTTGAGAAAAAAAACTAGTTTCTCAAAGCTAGAACCTTAGATACTGCCTTGCCTTCTTTTTTCCCCTTGCTTATGTGGGGTTTTACAGCATAGCATTCAACAAATTGATCTTTTTAAACCATTTCACATGTGGACTTTCACACCATAGAAATATGATGAGGTGGCCCATCCCCCAAAGAGAAAAGTCAGAATATATTTAATAATTGGCTGTGGAATGTGTTCTAGCAATCAGGATAGCAATTTGACTGCACACATTGGATTCAATTAATAATAAAAATTTTTTCATTCTTCAACTATTTGCTGACCCTGGAGGGCAACGGATTGGATGAATATTTCCTGTGCAGTCAAAATAAGGCTCTGTGGAGGCCTGTGGAAGCCCTACCTGTACTCTCTCGCATCACGTAATTTGTCACAGCACATTATAGTTTCCGGCAGGCTGGACGCTCGCTCTCCTACCCCACCAGGAATGTCAGGAAGCCAGGCAGGTACGTCTCGGGGACTGCGGCATCACCTGGGCTCACGGTCTGGTGTCTGGGGCAGGGAAGTCATTCAGGAGATTAAATTAGGGAAAAACAAAGTGAGAGAGCCAGGCCCAGAGCTTCTTGCACACCGGGAACTGGCTCTGCCTGTTAGGAACCCTCGCACACGAGGACATTCAAATCTTCAGCAGCAGAAGGGAGAAACTGAGGAACCCCAGGCTGGTGGAAAGTGAGGAATCGCGAGGAGCTCCCCGGCATGTGGAGATGACCTTCGGCAGCGTGGCCACAGGGAGTCCACCTGCGCTGTCAGACTGGGCCAACTCTAGGTCCACTCTGAGGGTGGGGGAACGTGGATGTGACTTGGGGGAAACCGGCCCGTGCCTCCTCGGCCCCACAGCTGTCACCTGCAATACAGAGAAGGCGGGGCAGTCCCTCTCATGTTCCCTCTTGGAGCACTGTCCTGAATTCACTCAATGTCCCAGACCCCCAGGGGACCCAGTGCAAACCTTTCCCTTGCTAGAAGGACACTGCTTAGATACCACCACCCGGTCCTGACTGCCCTGGCAATGCCTGGTGGCCTCTCGTGATCACCGGTTGACTCTTCATCTTGAGCTCTCCTTGAAGACTGTGGAAGGGGGCGCTTCACGCCTGGAGCTGTGAAATGCCCTGGCCTCCTCGGAGGGCTTCAGGGTTAACGCTCGCTGGCTTTGGCCTCCCTTACCTTTGGTCCAATGGTGGCGGTGTTTACAGTGTACCCCAGGGAGGGGGCTAGAAGAGGAAGAGGGCAATTCACAGGCTCCCAGTTGCCCGCTGACCCGGTTGGAGCAGGTAAGACTTGCCCCAGCGTGGGCGGGGAGCACTTCCCCCAGAGCCTATCTCGAGGGAGATAAATTCACAGTTAATAAAGATAAAGGCCCCAGAGAAATGCCACGGGCTCAGCCTACATTGCCAGCCCAGCCCAGGCATCAAAGACAGCTATGACTAATGTCTGGGGGGGTGGGGTGGGGGAATACCTGGGGTCACAGAGGCTTCCCCATGGTGAGGCAGAGGACAAGCTCTGAACCCTGACTCTTGTCACTTCACAGCTCTGGGATCCAGGGCAAGTGTCTTCACCTCCTCCAGCTTCTGAGCTTTCTACTTTGGCCTCTGAGAAGATGCGCAGTAGTGGAGGAAAAAAACAACTGATGCTGCAGGCCTGCGGTCCCTGCCCTCTGGAAGGCTGAGGCCCAAGGATCCCAAGTGGGCCTGGGCCAAAACTGGGCTGAGGATGTAGCTCAGCGCAAAGGCCTTGGGTTCAGTCCCCACTGGGGTTCTTGGGGCGTGCCACGTGAGCAGTGCCGACCCGGAGCCACGGTCCTCACCCCGTGCCTTGCTGCAGCTTGCCCGGCCAGCGACGCCGATCTGCACGGCATGCCCTGGTGTGGATCTGGGTAAGGTTAGAGTCAGTTCCTGGTCCACCTCAGGAGGCACGGAGAGGTGCGCCTAAGAGTAGTGTTAGCATGCTATGATACCCAGATCTCTTTCTAGAAAATTACCTAAAGGATCAGTCGGTCCTATAGAAATGCTCCGGTGGCTACCCAGTTGTTATGGTTTATGTCTAGTTGTTCCCCCAAAGCCTCATGCAATCATGGGGAGGGGACTTCTAGAGTTTGAGACTTGAGTTATGATCCTCTGGGATTATGTGTGTTAGTAGTGATGGGGTTATGGGTCTGAGTCCTTCTGGGATTATGGGTGTGACCTAAGGTGGAAAGGCTAAGGCAGAGAGCCTGAATGTAAAATAAAGAGAGACAGAGAGACAGATGTTGGCTGTTGCTCTCTGCGCCCTGGTTGATCAGTTGCCTCTATTGTGGTTGTTGCTGTTCTGCCGCCATGAACTGGATGCCCTCTGCCCTGTTCCACTCAGCCTTGGGCCAGCCAAATATGGACTGAAACCTCCAGCGACTGTGAGCTAAATAAACCTTTCCTCCCTTCATTTTGAGTGTCGGGTATTTGTCCCAGCAACGAGTCAAAAGTAACTAAGACACCATTCACTACACTAAAACCCTACTCCTTTACAGTGGCTCCTAAACCTCATCTGGTCCGTCCCCCAGTCCTTCTTGGATTTCCTCTTCCAGCCTCCCTGGGCTCTCTCTTGTACACGTGGGCCGAAGGGCTGTTCCTTGGCTGTCAATTATCAGCTCTCTCCAGGGCCTCGAGCTGGTTCAGCTGCTCTGCTCTCTGGGCAGGTAACACACTCATCCCACGGCCCCAGGGAACCCAGGGACTGCAGCATGGACACCTTTGGGGATGGTCTCTGTAGCTGTCATCGACCTCCTCATTGTCTGTAGCAACAAGGACACGTCAGCTGCGTGGCTGTCCACTCAGGGCCTCTCTGCGACTGTCACTTTCAGGAGACAGCTGCTGCTGTCGTTCATTCATGGCTAGGACCAGGCAAAACTAGGCCACACAGGAGATATGTAAGCATATTTTTTGAGTGAGTGAACACATGCAGGTTATTTTTGTAAATTTTAACCTATTGCTTCCTAAACTTCAGTGATTGAACATTTATTTATTAGAACTGAACTGAGAGATAAGAACAAAAATTTAAGACTTCTTGAAGGCATGTGGTAATATTCAGTCATATGTCCCATCTTACATAACTTTATATATTCATCTGAGCAACAGATCTGATGATAAAAATAGATACTGTACCAATCACTGTTAACCAGCTATTGTTGTTTTCAAAATCTGTGACATACCTTGTTATATGTTACCCTATTTCTGCCTTTTTTTTTTTTTTCTTGTTCTTGTTTTTACTCTTCAAAATAAAAGAACACTATGATAATAATAAAAAATGACATGGGACACTCCACCACTGACCACAGCTCCCTGGCAGGTTGTACACAGTGGCGCCGTGCCTCTGAGGGAGGAGCCTGGGGCACAAGGACTCGCCTTACCTGCCATATTGATTTCTGATCACTACCATAGTGAGTTGCCTTCGAGACAGATGCTGGAAACAACACAAATCTGGAGTCAGGAGCTCTGAAATTGAGGTGTCGATAGGGCTCCATGCCTCCTGGGTAGCCCAGGTCAAGATGCGTCTCCTTGTCCTTTTCGTCCACTGGAGGCCTTTCCACCTGCTTGGCTCAGGGCCTTTTTCCATTCTTCACAACCAAGTGTGGCCTGACCCCAGCTTACCCTGCCCCTCTTCTCAGCTCCTGCCTGCCTGGCCCCTCCCAACTTCTTCCAGTGAAGACCTGCGGGATGATACCGGGCCACCCAAACAGGCCAGGATCTCATCTTCATCTCCCGATCTTTAACTCGAGCTTATCTACAAAGCCCCTTTTACTAGGTCAGATAATGGATGCATTCCAAGGGTCCGGTGAACCCTTCCGGCAAACTCAGGGATTGGAATGCGGACATCCATGGGGAAGTCGCTGCTCTGCTTACTATGCTGCCTTAGCTGCCCTGCCGTGGGAGGCTTTCTTTTTGGGGTGGTGTCTGCTCTCTGGATTATGGTCGTTTACCTTGGACCCTCTCTGCACCATGACTCTGGGCTCTCCTCCCTTGGGTTTTTCTTGAAGTTCTTCCCCGCTCCTCTACATACTATTCTTGGTACTGCGAAACCTCAGGAAGTTCATGCTGGACAGCTATCCATTTCTAGTATCCATTTTTTTTTTTCCCTAGGATAATGATGCCAACCTTTAGAATATTAATATTCATCATTGTCCATTTCGAATATGGACCCCATGACACCAGTAATTTTCATGCCATGGGTTACATCATATTTATTTTACTTTGCTCATTTGCATGACCTTTACACTACTACCCCCAGAGACATCTGAATTAGACCAGGGTCCTGGAATGTCCGAGGATAAACACGAGAACCCTCCATCACATCCACTACGTGGAGAAATGGGATATTTATTTATTTATTTATTTATTTATTTATTTATTTTACATCCCTGTTCACAGTGTAGACTCCAGGAGGGGAACTGTAAGTAGCCTAAGAAAATAAACCAAGCCCAGGGTCTCCTAGGCTAAGGCGTGCCAAATCAGCTAGTGAGAAACATGTTGGGTGGGCTTGGTTTTCTATCTCTGATTGGAGTCAGCAAAGAGCATAGGGCTAAGTCCACGCCTAGAGTCTTACCACCCTGAAATTCCAGAATTTTCCTTACCGGGGCACAATGCTTGCCACTGAAGGCTTCTGAAGGGCCAGGTGGGATCACCAGCAAGGAGGCTCCTGCTTGTCACCCCCAGGTCGTCTCTCCTCACCTCTCTTCGTACTTTTCAAGATTATCTGGCTCCTGAGGACTGTGTTAAGAAGGGTGTGGACCCTGTCACCAGCCTCCTTCTGCTGATGGTGCTATCACCCTCTGATTAGTATTAATAATTGATTTATATGGCACCTTTTACAAGCCGGCAAGTGCTCCGCACAATTGGCCCTGTGTGGACACACGCCTCACTTCACCCTCACATGACAAGCTGCCACCTCACAGTGGGGAGACAGCGGTGGCGCCAGTCACCTTGGTGGCGCCAACAAGGTGACAAGGAGACAGTTTGATGCAGGAAGCAGGGCAGCGCGTTATCTCCCCCGGCTGGGGTGGGGGTGTGGGGGTGGGTGGGTGGGTGGAGGCCTCCCGGGCCTGTTATTAATTAGTTAAAGGGTTGCATGTGGGCAAGGCACAGCTGGGAAGTGGGCTTTGCCCACCGGGACCTGGTGGTTTCCCCATTACAGAGACAAGAAAACAGCAAGGTGCTTGCGGATCGAAGTATGTGAGTGGCAGAGACGAGGTGAAGTCACATAGCGAGTTACATGAGCCAATAACACAGGGCTGTGTGTTCTGTTTCCCCTGCCAACATGAGGGAGAGGTGGCGAGGCAAGGATCAGGCCGCTGGCTGCCATATTGCATTGGGCCTGGAATATATCATATATAGGCAGATAGAGAAAAATATTAATAAGGGGGGAGAGAGAAAGAAGAAAAGAAAATGAAAGGAAGAAAGATCTCGACTCAAGTTCTGGGCATTGAATCCAGGGCTTTGCATATGGTAGAAAAGTGTTCTACCACTGAGCCATAGCCCCATCCCCCAGCTATCTCATATTCTGAGGAATTCTAAGTCAGTGTTTGGAGAGATTTGTCTGTTGTATGTTTAATTACTGTGCTTTTAGAAAGCCAGCACTATGTTAAGAACATGATTTTTGGACTAAGTTCTTTTTTTTTTTCTTTTTTGCTGATGTTGAATAGGGTCAATGACATAGGCACAGGTTGTGCAACTTGCTAGCTGTGTGATCATGGGAAGCTACCTCAGTTTCCCCGTTTGTGATAACAGTGCCGCTCCACAACGTGAAGCAGGGGTCAGAGCATGGCAGGTGCTTGGTGAGATCAGCTATTTATGATTTTATCATCTGGGCAGTCACTGGCATCCCCGTCATCTTTATCAAATGGCAGTCATTGCCTAGGAAAAATTAAATATCTCATCAAACACGAATCCTGTTTTCTATAGAAGGGCGAGGCCCAGAGAGAGGGCATCAGGGCTGTTCAGAATCCAGTGCTCTGCTTCCTTGCAGGTGATTTCAGAGTGCTTAGGCTCACCCAGGAGTAAAGGCCAAGCCGGGCAGTGAGTCAGAACCTGCGGGCAGCCAAGTGGGAGAACTCAGAGCCCAAGCGGAGTGGCCCAGGCCCAACGCAGCTGGGCCGCACTCGGGGAGAGGATGGAGAGGGCGTGGACCAAGGACTCTGACAAGAGCTTCCGGATTGG
This sequence comes from Capromys pilorides, assembly GCA_004027915.1. Classification (NCBI taxonomy): domain Eukaryota; kingdom Metazoa; phylum Chordata; class Mammalia; order Rodentia; family Capromyidae; genus Capromys; species Capromys pilorides. The sequence continues at coordinate 33,566 of PVKN010004045.1, forward strand.
GGCTTTCCAGCCTCATCCCACCACCAACAGTCTACGAGTCTGTGCTGCACCAACCACGACCAGCGTGCTCAGTGAAGTGGGTTAGGCTCAGCACACCCCCTTTTGGAGGCCCGAAATATTTATCCATATAGCGAGGTCATGCTGGGAAGATAGCCATAAGTTTTATTTAGCTCAAGCCTACATAATTCAGAGGTTCCTTCCTTTGATTACTATTTTTTAATTTCAGAAAATAATACACACTTTCAGTAAACATGCTTTGGGAGAGATTGCTCTATATCAAAAGAATTTTTAAAAACTATGATTTCTCTTTTAAACCTACAAGTAGACTCACTACAACTTCCCAGTTATTGCTATTGCTTTTGAAAGTGTTGATCTGAGATTCTGCAGCTATTTTCAATAGCTTACTCAAAGGGTGAGGAATGAGGCATTGCCATGCTCTCGATTTGGGATAATGACAATACCACTTGCGACAATACCAATACAGGTGTAGCAAGCACGGGTGGGAGGCTCCCGTTTTTGAGGTCCCGGATGTCTCCTGCAATTCTCTGGATAAGCAACTGAGGATCAGAAGTGGTTGAGAGTTGAGCAAACTAGAAAGGCCAACATCTGAATCCAGAAATGACTAGAATGGACCCTCCCAACCAAACCACAGCTCTCATGTGGCCACTTGACAGGGGCCTGCTAATCCTTCTCTCTTCTGCATGCCTTGGATCCTCTCAGGGTGGCTTAGTGGGAGACCCGCTGCCAGGAGCTAGGGTTGCCCTATGAAGGCAGAGGCGAAGGCTCAGGACTCTCAGAGACTTTCTGTCTCTGCTGCTTAGAAGGCAGATGAGTCACTGGAAAGTCCAGTGGCCGAGGCACTGCCGTGAGGGTGGACGCTAGCAGAACTTGTGCTCCCAGTGCTCTGTCACATGGACCTTGTCCCCTGTGTGCTGGACCCAGCTGTGTGTCGTCCTGTGCCGCTTTAAGTTTCTGAGGCTCTCGCTTGAGCGCACATAGGGAGACGTGTACACAATGTGCTGGGTTGGCCCATGAATGCCCAGCAAAGGGACCAGCCCTTCAGGTTTGTCCTTGTTCCGACCCAGCTGTACCACTGAATGTCTCCTACCTTGAGAAACCCTTCAGGTTCTTGCAACATGAGACAGTTGATCACCCTAATTAATACCTTTGGCCCAGATAGAAATTTCCAGGTAGGACTGGTCACAGGCCAGAAGAAAGTCATTTCAGGACTTTCAGAAATTGTCCATTTTTTT
>PVKN010004046.1:0-34818 GCA_004027915.1 Capromys pilorides
CTTCTCACACCCTTCTTTAGAGGCTCCGAGAATGTGAACAGTAGACTTCTTGAATTGCCACTGATATTCAACTCGATTTTTGTACTGTTTTTCCCTCTGTTTTCATAGAGTTTACCAATCTTTTCTTACATTGAATCTAATTTACTCTTAATCCCATCCACTGAATTTCTCATTTCTAGTATTTGCATGTGTATTTTCCTTATCTCTCTTTTGCATTCGTATCTTCTTGAACAAATATAATATTGCTATATTTGTCTTAGTGCCTTTATCTACTAATTTAATCATGTATTTGGTTTCTGAGTTGAGACTGGTTATCCTAGTCAATATTCACCATGTCTTTTTGTTTCTCAGCATGTATGATAATTTTACTGGATTTTATAAAACATGACTTTTATTTTCTTGCACTCTAGACATAAACAGTGCTTTACTTTTTTTAAACATTGATATAAGTATTACCTTTTTATTTTATAGAATACAAAATCGTATTAAAATGGAAGTGATACAGGATTTCACTTAACAAAGTAGTATGAATTTCACAATACTGATCATTCAAAATAGCATTTTTGAGGAGGAAGCCAGGACTTAAATGAGTTGCTTCCTATTTGAGTCTAGAATATAAAACATCCTAAATCTCTGCCCTGCTGTACCCTCCCTGCCCTGCCACCTTGCAGTGCTATGTAGGTATTCATTTGATGCCTCTGATATAGATAAATGCCTGGATTTCCATTTCCTACTTTTCTTATGAAGCTGAAGTGAGCAGAATGCAGTTTTGAATCCTTGAAATTCGGTTAATTATGATAATAGTCTCTCACTTTATCTATCTTAATTTACTAATTCGTTATTGACTAGAGCGCAATTACAAACAATTTGTGCTTTTTCCTAAAATTGTCATAAATTTTTATCACATACACAAAAAAAAAGGGTTGACTTATGTATTATTTCTTTGTTTGAATTTAATTTTATTGTTTCATTTTGAAAAGTAAAACACCAAAGCAAGAATGAAAATTGAAACAATGACAGCAACAAGGTGACATACAACAATACATATGTTACAGATTTTTCAGAACAAGAATAGCTGATTAACAATGGTTGATACATTGTCTAATTTTATCCTCAAATCTGTTGCTCAGTTTAGCAGATTTAGTTACATAAAATTGGACATATTATTGCATATTACCACTTGTTTTCCAGAAACCTTCTATTTTTGTTCCTGTTCCTCTTATTTTTCTTATTGTCTTTTTTAAAAATTTATTTTGAAGAGAGTATAGTAATAATTGATATGACATTAGACATGGCACACATTTAGAAGACCAAGATGACAGTTATTCACATGCAAGCACATGTACAGGATGGCGCAGGTGATAGTACTAATAATTTCCATCTATTTCTTGAAAATAGCAGTTAATGTGTACAATGTTCACCTTGACTAACTGTATGCTGATACCTAAGCAACTACATCAAGGACAGCAATGTGTAATAAAAAATTAACAGGACCTTAAAAAAGTTTTTCAATTTTGTTCGTAGATATAGTTACTCAGGGATAGTGTTACGGTTTGTGTATAGATGTCCCGCCAAAGCCTCGTGCAGCCATGGGGTGGCTGCTGGAATTCGTAATCAATTATTGTAAAAATGGGTGCTGCACCTCCCTGGGGCAGGTGATTTGCATTTCAATGTAAGGGAGGAAAAGAAATTAGCTGCTTGAGCTGCTGCTAGCTCTCTCCCTTCGTTCTTACTCTGAGCTGCCCCCATGAAAAGTTGCCCTCTGTCATATGCCACTCTGTCTTGGAGCCAGTTGAATATGGACTGAAACCTCCAATAACTGTGAGCTAAATAAACCTTTCCTTCCCTCATTTTGAATACCAGTTGTTTCTCCCAGCAACGAGAGAAGAGTAAATAAGAGATATTTGGAGTTTTCTGAGGATTCTCTTATTTTAAGAGTGACCAAAGAGGCCTTGAGCCTAGGAGTAACATTTCCCATTTTAATTTTCTAGATCAGGCCCTTTTGAGTATGCTACCTGATGCCCCATGTGTTGTGAAACTTTTTTTCACTCTTTTGGGAGCACTGCCTTTTCCTCACCTTGTGTGAGTGAGTGAGGGATTGTTGGCTGTCTGATAGTTATTGCCCAGACCACAGGTAATTTTGCTACATATGTATGTTCGGCTAAAGTATGAGAGGATCTCATAAGTACAATAGATGTAGTAACAGGGAAAGAAACTGCTCAAAGGGAAAGAATAACTGGGATGAGGGAAAAGAGAAAAGAAGGAAAGGTCAAAAGAAGTATGGATGTATAGAGGAGAGCTAGGATGATTTTACCACTAATTTTTATTGGTTTTTTGAAGAGAGTAGTTAATGCTTAAAATTTTCATTTTGACTTGATTTTGCATGCTTATATCTGGCAATCTGTCCAAATACTTTGAAGAGGGCAGTATGTAATATAATGACCATGGTTGAATACCTATTATCTTGTTTCTTTGGAAATTGTGTGTCATTTCTAATGTTTTATCTATTAGAAAATAGATAAATAGCTCAGCAGATTAAAGTGCCTGTAAGCAGGCACAGGGGCTGGGGGTTTAATCCCGAGCCTGCCATGCTGGCCCCACCCCCACGGCACACTGAAATGGCAACTGAGACTGGGCGTGGTGACATGAGCCTGTAATCCCAGCACTTGGGAGGCTGTAAACAGGTGAATCACTATGAGTCCAATCTAGTAGTGAGACCCTGAGCACCCTGCAGACCCTTCCCTTAAAAAGTAAAATAATAAAAATAATAATATAAAAGGACTTTCTCATCTCTTTTCTCTAGCTTCTTTAGCTGTGTTGATTTTTGTAAAATTGTACCTTTCCCTCTTCATCTTACACTGGCAGACACTTCCAGTGCCCTCTCTTATTTACCATGGCATGGACATTTATTCAGTGTGTGTGTGGTTCTCATGAGGACACGCTAGGCACTTACATATGTTATATAAGCCAGTAAAGGTATGCGTCTTTCAAGGAAGGGACGCTTTGTGTGAAGAGGAAAGTTCTAAGCTGAAATAGTACACAATGTGAAAGCAAAGTGGAAATTATACTTTTTAAAAAAATAACTCATAAGAGGGCCAGCGATCTAGCTCAGCAGACTAAACACCTGTTTTGGCAAGCCCAGAGACCAGGGTTTGATCCTGGGTCTGGCATGTTGCACAGGCCCTGACCCCAGGGCGCGCTGAGCCAGGAACTGGGCTAAAAACAGGAGAATCACTATGAGTCTGAGCTGCATAGTGAGACCCTGTACCAAATATATACAATGAATAAAATAACTCATAAAAATTAAAGACGAATATAAATAATTTCAATTTCAGGTCTTTTTGCACATTTACATTTTACCTTTAGGTACTTAGATACAAAGTTGTAAGAAGTTGTTAAATGATATAAAAGCCCAGTTTAAAATATACAGTGCTTCTAATTTTCAAGTTAAAAAATATCTCTCGGTCTTATATGATGTAAAATGTGTTTGGTAAAGAAATGATATTGCAGACATTTCAAAGGCTGGAATAATTTGATTTATTTCTTCATGAAGAAAGAAGTTCTTTTTATTGCCTTTGTAACCACAGACATTGTCAGTAAAAATTTTATTTCCTCTTAGTGTATTGAGCTCACCAATGAACGATGCATTTTAGTCATGTTCGTTGGTTCTCCTTGAAGTCTTACTTTCCTTGATGCAGTTCAATAAAAACAAAGACATGTGATTCAAATTGATTTCGGAATGATCTGTTCAGGACTTAAAAATGAGTAGGTCACTTTGAAGCCTGGAGTTTAGTTTCATTTATTAGGCTTTTACAGTACCATTTGAATTGAGCCTTTGACTTAGGTAAGGTGGCAATGAAATGAGACCAAGGAAATTAGCAGTATGACTTCATGTTGGCATAACACGCTGGTCCAAAAATGAAACCAGAGTCTGAATTTCTCATCTTTGGCAAATGACCATGAAAATCCTAACTTAGTTGCTTTTGATGAAGTGTAATAATATAGAATTAAATTAGTAGGCATTAATGGAAAATTGTCACGTTTACTGCATCAAAGTACTTGCAATAGCAGAAAAGTATCCAGTGTTCTCTTCTACTGTTTTACCATAATGTTCAAAATAAAGGAAAATAAATCATGCTGCTGAAGCTTAAGCACTTCGGGGCTGGGGAGACAGCTCAGTGGCACAAGTGCCTGCCTGGCAAGTGCAAGGTCGTGAGTTTGAACCCCAATCCCACAAAAAAAAAAGGAGCTTAAGCACTTCGTATGAATGTTGCTGGGATCCCTCGCGGAGTGTGTGGCGTCATACACTGAAACTGCCTGTATCAGGATTCTTTTTGAGCTGCCGTTGAGTGATATCATCCTGCATTAGATTCTCTCCTAGACCTGACTAATGTGCGTACCATGACATCGTATTTGACACCTTCCCCCATAGTGCTTCCAGGGACAGATAAAGTGAAAAAAAAAATGTTTAATAAAATTTTCTGACAGAAGATAAGTAGTTTTTTGCTTTAGACGTCTGAGGGAAGCAATGATAGGTCCATGTAATGAAATGCTATCATGAACAACTCAAAATATGCTTTAAAGGAGCATTTAATGACATGAAAACATGGTCAGGAGCCGGAAGCAGAGCATAAAACTGTATATGCAGCCTGACATCATCTCACCACATTGCTCAAAGGCAGCTGTAATATGGTGAAGCACTGGTGTAACAATCAATAGTAATAGGGCCTCAGTAAGATTGTGAGTAGTTTTTCTTTTCTATATTATGCATTTTTAAAGAGTTAATATTTTCTGATTATTCAAATAATGAATCTTGAAAATTTAAAGGCTAAGGCAAAGTCAAAATCAAATATGAACCTATTTAAAATTAAACCATCACAAAGAAAAGAAATTACAAGTTTTACATATGTTATTGCACTTATTTTCATCCCTGTAGTACTTGAAATACTAAAGGCAAGTAAGTTCCAAGGATGAACCTGTGTTAAGCAGGATTTATTATAGATGAATAGCACAGTACAGTGCTCCCCCATTCACAGTTGCACTTTCCTCAGTTTCAGTTGAGTTATCTGCTGTCAGTTGTGGTCTGAAAGTATTAAATGAAAAGTTCCAGTTTTAAGTGCCATGTCCTTCTAAGTACTGTGATGAAATATCACATATCTTGCTCCATCCTTCCCAGGCTATCAACAGTCCCTTTGTCTGGTGGGTCCATGCTGTACACACCAGCTGTGCATCGTTCACAGAGTAGCCCATTCAGTTATCATATCACCTGTCCAGGGATTGCACTGCTTTGTGTTCTAGTAACGCTTATTGTACTGAACACTGCAAGACTAGTGATGCTGGCAATTTTATTGCAGTTTGTTCCTGTTTTTCTGTAAATGTTTTATATTGTCATTAGATATTGATGTGATCTCCTGTGTCTAATTTATAAATTAAGCATTGTTGTTGCTCCATATATACCTTTCATATATACCTTCATTGTAGGCATATATGAATACTGTAGTAAGAAACATGGTATATGTATTTTACTGTCCATGATTTCCAGCACCTGTTGGTGGTCTTGGGACTTGTCCTTCATGGATGGAGAGAGCAGTAAGAAGGGTCCAGAATCTCTGTGGCCCCAAATATAAACATCACTCAGGACCTTGTGGCGCTGCTCATCCTTAAGTGCCACCTTAAACAATTGAGTCAGAAGCTCTGTAATTGCATCCCAGCAAGGCATATTTTAACAAGTCCTCCAGGTTATTTGGACGCATGCTGAAGTATGAGGGATTTTACTTTTGGATTCTGAGTATTAAAGCCTAGCTAGAACAATTGCTTAAACATTTTTATTCTAGAAATTATCCGCCTAATATTTGGCTCTGCTTCTCTCCTATACATGGTGACAGGCAGCCTTGTTCTTCTGCGTTGGTGTTTAACTCATACATTTCCAAAATACTGGAGGCAGCATACAGAGTGCACAAAATACAACAAACTAATAGTAACAAACATCAAGTCTAGTTACTGTTTTAAGTGTTTTGTGTTCGGTATCTCATGTGTAGCCCAAGAAAGCAATTCTTACTATTATCCTGGGTTTACAGACAGGGAAGGGAAAGCACAAGGGTAATCATGGATAAGGAATCGGTAAGGGGCAAAATCCAAGCACTCTGATTATAGAAGTTTGAGATCTCAACCACTTCACAGTATTGCTTCTTTAAAAGAAAACTAGTAAGGAATAAAGGGTGCATGGGAAATAAAAGAGTGAGACAAACGCAGTCTATTCTGCAGTGTTGTGTAGTTGCTAAATATGGTCCCATGAATTTGCCTCTGCCCCAAGATATACCTCCATAATAATAAAAAGCATTGAAACAAATCAATCTTCAGGAAGGTTACAGTTGAGTCTTGAGAGAATTTGTTTGTGTGACTGCAGTCTCAGACCAAAACCATTATAATTTGTATTGCATTTGTTTTTAATTGATGATACTGTAACTGTTCCTTGGGCACCTTCTATTGGTTGGGTATTGTGCTGGCTGCTTCATCTTTGAGCGTGGCATAAGAGAAACTCATGATGACAGGCAGGAAGGAAAAGAGGTCATAGAAGGAGATCACACCCGAGGGCGGATCGGAAGACACAGAATGAAAGCACTCACAGGGGATGGTGGTGCCCTGCACAGAAACCCTGGCTCCTTGTGCCTAACTGTGTCTTTCTCTGTAACCTGAGGTCAGCAGTTGCTTCTGGGAAGAACTGGACTCTGAGTGTGGGAGGTTTCGTCGAGTCTTTGGAGATTGTGGAATTATAACAAAAAGAGCAGGAGGCTGAGGGGAGGAGGCAAAGTCAGCTGGTTCAACAAATCCTGTGTGTGTGTGTGTATGTGCATGTGTGTGTGTGCACGCACACGCGTGCTCATGTGTGTGAATATATTTGTCCTATAACTAAGGTGGTGTCCCTAGCCACTCAGTCAAAGACTCCTTTTTCTACTATGTAAATATCCCCTAGTTTCACATAGAGTTTTAAAAGTTGTTTTCTTTTTACCCAATTCTCATTTATCCCATAAAGAATGACTTAGCCCATGCGGACTGCTACATCAAGATACCATAAAGTAGATAGCTTATGAACAAGAGAAATTTATTTCTCAGTCTAGAGGCTAAAAAATTCAAGAGCAAGGCGCTGGCAGGCTAGGTGTCTGGGGAGGGCTCACCTCTGGGTTCATAGATGACTCCCACAGCTGCATCGTCCCATGATGGAAGGGAGGCCTCTTACGGTTGAGACTACCCATCTTCATGGAAGGACTCTGTCTCGTCACCTAATCATCTTCTAAAAGATGCCACCTCCTAATTCCTTTGCATAAGGAATTAATATTTTAACATCAGAAAAAAAAGCGACAAAACTCTTTATCCCAGGGGTCACAGCTCCGGTGGCCTTCTCTTTTGCCAGCATCAGCCTAGGCCCCAAAAGACAAGGGTGTCTCCAGTTACAATGCTTGGATTTTTTTTTTTTAGCTTGCTCAGGCTGCCTTAATGGGGGGTCCAGTAAGGTTTATGGAGCCCCGGGAATCGAACCCACGTCTCCTGCACCTGACTCCATTTCCTGTGCAGGCACTTAACAACTGTAGTAAGCAACAGGCACCCCAGGTACAATGCTTGGGCCTGAAGATAAGGACATGATGGTCCTTTAACATCTGGGCTTTGCCTGGATTTTCTAAATGAAGACCGAGATTATGATGGTTGTTCATGCTTCTGCTTAATGTTTTGAAATAAACTGTCAGTTACACAACCCTGATGCGAGCATCCGCATTTCATTTTTAATTTGAAACAATAGCTCTCCTAGCTATCTCTTTCTGGACTGCTTTTGATCAAAAATAGGAAGAGCAAAGTGGTTCGAAGACTGAATGTCACACTTGAATTATTTAACAGGGTTTAACAGCTCACAGGGTTTGAAGTCTGTGCTGAGGAGTACGTAAAGGTCCTAGGTAGGTGATTCAGCTATGGCACTGCTGTCCCCTAGAAGTAATGACGCCCCCACGGCCCTCCGTAAGGTTTCAGAAGCTGCCAGAGCTCCAGTGTGCCAAGCGCCAGCGCCCAGCTCACCTCTTCCTTCTCTTTCTCCTCCAGTCCCAGCAGAAGTGCATCGTGATCTTCGCCCTCGTCTGCTGCTTTGCCATTCTCGTCGCATTGATCTTTTCAGCTGTGGACATCATGGGAGAGGATGAGGATGGCCTCTCAGAAAAGAATTGTCAAAATAAATGTCGGTAAGAGGTAACAAACAAAAATTGTCTTTTAGGGGGTGGGCAAGGCAGGCCAAGACAGCCCTGGCTGCTGAAGAGAGACACATCGTAAGGGCAAGCAGCCTTCCCGCTTCTCCTTGGCTGACGGGGGCTGCTGCCTTTTCGATCAAGCCAGCACACACGAGCAATGATTTGACTGGTTTGGTAGTTGTCCCATATCATATGCCTTACAGAGCGTTGAATATTTTTAACATTTTGCATTTCTGGAGACCTCTATGCTCCCCAGTGAGCCAGGAGGCAGAAGCAAGAGCCCCATGGACCAAGAACACTGTGCCAGTTGTTACATAATGTAAACATTAGCCGGGCCAGTGAGATAGCTCAGTGGGCTAAGAGCCTGCTTTGGTAAACACAGCGGCCCAGGTTCAATCCCTGATCCTACATGCCACACCAGCCCCATCCCTGGGGTGCATGGTGGTGCCACCTGTAATCCCAGGTCTGGGGAGGCTGAAAACAGGAGGATCACCATGGGTCTCATCTGCATAGTGAGACCCTGTACCAAATACACAAGTGGGAAAAAAATCAAACAGACATTAGCACACGCATCTCAGGAAAATTTCCAGTTTCAGGTTAAAGATTAAAAAAATCTCTGAGGAGATTGATGCTTTCCTCAATCTGCCCCAATTTGCTTCATTGTTTCTTTTTCATCTAGAAAGTTCAGCAGCTTTATCATTATGTATAGACAAGGGCCACATAATGATACTTTGGTCACCGATTGACCCCATTATGACAATGGTCCAATAAGATTTCATTTCCTAGTGATGTCCCAGCCATACATGTCCTGTGATGCTCGCATCATGATTAATCCACGAAGGATGCATTTATCCGAACATGTCCCCTTATGTAAATGACACACGACTCTGCTCTATCTTAGTTATATTGGGTAGCATTTCCCTGGGTCATTCCAGACTAGCAGAGGCACCATGCCTGGTTTTGAACCCATGAACCTCTTCATGTAGGGCTTTCCTGGGTTGCCGTCCTCTCCTGAGGTCAGGGAAGGATGCAGAAAAGTACTAAGAGGGGGCAGATAGATTAAGTGGTCTATTTTTACATATGTATTGCTGCAAAGTAGAAATGAGATCACCAAACTATGACAGTAATTATGAATTAGAGCTTAGGAGGAATTTAAATTATAGGGGGGGGGTGTGCACCACCCCCCATTCCCCCCCCCCCCCATGGAAAGCATTAGTCTAAGTGCCTATCTTTTGTAGCTTAAAATCAGTTGCTGCAACCTGGTGTGTGTCTTTGAGTTTTTGTTCTGGACAGGGTGTGTTGAGGGTGAATGTTCGGGTGAGAGAGTGCCCTGCCACCCAGCTGGCTTTCTCTTTCACCCATGATTCGTTGTGGTCTACCACAGAACAAGTGCCAGATCCAGAGCAGCGCACGGGAGAAAGGCTTTGGCAGACATTTTGGATTCTATTCCTTTGTGTGAGAAAGGTGTTTCATAAGCACATTTACTTCTCAGACAGAATCACAGAGAAAAATTATGCTGGAATTACTGTAAGGGAAACAATGGAACCACAGCATTGCCATCATTTTCCGCTAATATTGTTTGTTCCGATGCCAAATGTGAACTCCACGTGGATAGAAAGCCAGTGATTGACATTTATTGAGTGGAAACTCTCTGCCTTTCTCTTCTGCTTCCCCTTATAATGAAGGCTGCTGGGTACTTTAAATACAAATCCCAGTACCTCAAGAACAATTTTATAGAGACCAAAGCATGACAGCTTCTTAAGATAAAACACCTGTGATTTTTGAGTCCCCGTTACCACCTATTTCTAGGTTTCAACAACAACAACAAAGAGCTTTCTTTGGGTGCTGTATCTTTTCACATAAAACAAGCTATGATTTACTCAGATTTTTTACTTTTACTCAAGTGGAATTTGGGTGTGGTTATTTCTTTTGTCTTCACCAAGAACTAAATTCTGATGACTCAGATGCTTGGTTCTCCATCTAGAAACTAATTCTCGTTCTTTGTCTGTCTGTCCTGGAGCTGGCATCTGGCTTCTTCCTCGCTCTCTCCCCAGGATCCTCTGCCTTTCCTTTTTCCAGTGTGCATGAGGAGAGGGTCGTGTGCCTGAGAGGCCTCATATCGAAATCTGTGTTCTGTGCCGTAATTCTACTCTCATTTTAATTTGATGAATGTTATAACCTCTGTCCCCTTCCTTGTATCTTAGCTTCCAGGACTCTCAACCTTTGTTTTTGTTTTTTACTGAGCTCCTTATCATTAGCCCCATCCATGCCAGCATCTTCAGTAACTTCAAAATATGCTACCCAGCTCCCTAGCCTGACCATGCCTTCTCCACCCCAGATCAACAAATTTAATGTCCACACCACCTTTGCACCAACCTGGCAGCAACCAGCTCCTCTTCCAAACTTACCTATTGCAGTGAATGACCATGGACTTTGAAACCAAGAAAGATCTGAATTCAGCTTGGCATTCCTCCCACATCCTAACTTGTGAACTTGAGAAAGACACTAGTTGGATGTCTTCCTTCATCACCTGCCAGCCTAGCACCCAGAGACTGTACCAGGAGTCACAGTGCCCTTCAGGAGACTGTCACGACAGTGCACCAGGGTCAGAACTTCAACAGGGGTGTCACAGGGGCCGTGGGAGACTGACTTGATGTAGTGAAAAAAGTAAATCTGTCCTTGTATTCTGCTGCACCTTCGATGGGAGATGAAGGCTATTTTAGTTTCACTTCCCTTAAAAGTGATAGATTAAAGAATCTATCTCAGAAGATATGAGGATTCAGCAAGTTATATCCAAGCTGAATATCCGTAACAGATAATGGGTCCAGGAATCCCTTTTCTGTATTCGCAGTTAACTTCGCACTTCCTCACTTGTCCTGAATCTACTCTTTGTCCTCATTTGAGTCACTGATGTTGTGGAAGTAGTTGAAGACCAGCCACATGGAGCACAGGGTGTTTTTTCAGAGGTGGGCGTAGCACAGGAGTTGACCACCATCAGCTGGGTTTCACAGAAACTCAAAGACAAGAGGAGAGTGGCTGAGCTGCACAGTGGGAAGACAGGAGGGCTCCCAGGATGATCTGAGTGGGGCTGTTTAAAAGGACAAGTGGGAAGTGGCAAGTGGGAAGTGGCAAGCTAGAAAGGCATTCCGTACGATTGGCTGGGGAAGCGTAGCGGGCCTCCTCTAGTTGGTCCTCTGTTAAAAGTAGAGATAAAAATTAGGAAAGCTGGGAGTTATTTATCAAGCCCTGGCCATTTGGGACCAATTGTAATAGCAGTTCTTAGTTAGCGCCCTGGGTTGTTACTAGAGATAGCCGTCTTACTCCCTCAAGCTTGACTTAAGCAGGCTGGCTTCCTGGGCTATGACTGGCTCTAAGGAGCAGGGTTCCTGGGCAGACTGCAGGACGTGGGTCTTAAGTTTGCTTAGGATGTATGATCTCACCATTGTCCATTTGTGCATTCACTCTCCAATTCCCAGGCCTCCCCGTGCTCTCAATTCCTCCTCTTTAATTCTCTTTACCTCTTTGCAAGAGTGCCACTATCATGTCTGTCTGCCTCCCACAGCTGCATGTCTGATGTGAACGAACAGTTAGGTCTGTTGTGTCATGCATGCGGCCACCTGCTGAACTGGTTCCACCTAGCCTTGTGTTCAGAAAGGCGAGTGGTCACCCACTGGCCATTGCCTTACCCTTCGCCAGCCTGCAGAAGCGAGGAAGATCCACCGGGCTTCTTCATTCTAGCTTCTGCAGCCAGGGCACCCTGGTGAAAGACACGAGGCTTGTCAGAGATGTGCACCCTCAGAGCACACTGCTGCTGCTGTAGACCAAGAGGCGAAAGTGCTGCTGGCAGGCAGATGCGCGTCAGCTTGCCTGTCCCAACCTTACCCTTGTGTGCACAATCCCAGGCTTCCCTCCTGTCTTCATCCCTCCCCTGGCTCCGGCCTCCCAGCATCCTTCCCAAACTGTGCCTCAGGATGGCGCCCCCTAGACCACACGAGGCTCAGCTGCTCATGACTCAACTTCACGTTAATTTTCTTGTTCAGCTTTTCTCTTCCAGGTGACATTATCATAAAAAGTGCTGGGTGCTCAACTCAACCTTTGCTGAGTCCTCATTACTTGGTAGTTGAACTCCCTCTGTGTTTGCAACTCTCCTTACTCTTGAAAGTTGAAAGAATCCCCGACTTCTAGAGCTTGTCAGAGTCTAGTCACTGTTTTGACAGTCTCCTCCCAAGCTCTCCCTAGCCTGTGCATGATTTGCTAAATGTGTTACTTTAATTCATCTTATTTTATCTCTGCTAACTAACCTTCCGATCATCTGATAGATTTGTACTCTGAATCATACAACCCCCTCAATGTTTCCCCCTTACATGTCTGGCTAAATAATGTTATCTCCCTAGAAGAAATTCTTAAGTATTTTTCTTCTTTGCATCCTTATATTATTTTGCTGCTATATTACTGTGCTAAGGGTAGATAATGATATACTCATTTATCATAATTTTCCATCCAAATCTGTATAATGCCAGCTATTCCAAAGTTAACCTCCAAATGCTCCTTTGTTTTGAGAGGGGCCTTGCTTGGCCTGGCTGGCCCCAAATTCCTGCTCTCAAATGATTCAGCCTCCCTTGTGCCCCAGCCTCCCAAGTAGCTGAAACAGCCAGCACATATCACTGCTCCAGGCTTCTGAGTATCTTTTAATAAACCTTAACAGTTTGTTAGAACCAGAAGAGAGAGCCTTGACCTCACCCAGTGACTCTGACCTGTTTCTTTGACTCTGTGCCAGGTTTCTGTGCACTTCCCGCTGCTCTCACTGTGGCGATTTGGCCCCTATTACTTTGAAACATGAAAAAGTAAAAGGAAATGTTCTCTAATTCCTACTAGGAATGAACCCAGCTGGGGGCTCAGGCATCACAGGGTAAGGGAGGAGCACTTAGACTGCTGCCCAGAGTGCTCACAACCCGTGACTCGGCCAGCTCGGGTTCACCTGTGCCCCTAACTCCCAGTGTGCTCCATTTGAGCAAGAGATGACTTCCTGCTCTGAGTTTGTCCATGTGTCCCAACCCCAGGGGCTGGCACAGGCACCAGATCTTCCCTCCCACGCTATTCCTGGGCGGGTCCCCTGCCATCACCTGGGCCCCTGGCCTTGCAGTGAGAGCCTCCGTTTTGCATGTGCAGCGGTGCTTGCATCTGACACCCTGGTGCTGCCCTACACCAGTCATGCTGGGTCCCTACTCCCCCACTTACTAAAGACACCCTTAGACACTGGCTAGAAGAGGACTTTCACCCCACACCTGTCTGATAAGTGCGCAGGAACCAGCCTGCACCCTGGTGCCCCTCCATCTCCAGCTCAATCCCCTCAACATTATTTTCCTGCATGGTAAACAAGCTGCGTATGGGTTACCATTACCTCCTCCCAGTGACTGGCCTGCATCACATGTTCTACCCAGGTCGTTATGGCAACCCCATTCCTGGACTTCATCCTCTCAGGTCAGCTCCATCCTGTGTGACTGCTGGTCTAGTTTGACTCACACTTGCCCACAAATCTGCATATCCATGTTAGCTTGGGCTCTTGGCCAGATGCAGAAAGGCCCTGAATCAACTCGGGCTGCATATATTTCTGTGGGACTACTTTAATGCAGGTACCTGTCATAAAATGTCATCTAGTAAATATTCAAAAGTGTTGTTCAAGGTGACAGAAGTCCACGGCCAGTGTTTGTATTTTCCTTTTTAAGTTTCACCTTATTTGACTATAAAATAAACAAGAATTCAGAATCATTTTCCATCTTTTATTTAAACTATAAATTTTCCTTTCTTTATGACAACTTTGATCTGCTATGCTTTATAATGACAAATCCACCATGTTTTTAAATTAGAGCGTTATTATAGACTTAGATGATTCTGTTTGATTTGGGGCTTCTTCCTTCATATCTGAGGATTCTTCCTTTTAAGGAGAAAGAGAAGCTTAAATAACACTCATCCTCACCTTTAGAAAAGCACCCAAGAAGTCAGAAGCCTCGGACACCTGACTCAAGTAGATTTCTAATGCGCTAGCTGGGTGGTAATGTGACAGGTAGGCTATAAAGGCCGCACTGGCTCTGGGGCTTTGTGCATTGTGACTTTGCCAGCTCTTCATTTGAGCCCACAGTTAATTGTCATTTCTTTAATAATTCTGATTAACTGTTCCTTTTATCAGTGCCAGGGTCTGTGTCTTCCAGCGTTGCTTAGGGTGTGAAGCGACAAGGATGCATTCATGTTTAAGCTGCCATAGTAAGCGCAAGTGAGTCATGGGATCCAGTTATTCTGGGTCTCCTCTTGTCCTCCTCCAGTTCCAAGCTCTTTGCACCTTTCTACAGCCCTGAGCTGACATCTCCTGGGATTTTGTTTGGAGGCGACCTTCGCTGAGGACACGGTGTCCACCTGATGTAACTCACCTCCTTCTACCTTCTTTCCACTTTGGAATCCCTTAATGTCATCACTAATCGTTGCCTCCTCACGTATGTGTTGCATGTATGCATACTCTTAGGAATTGGAAGCAGGGCCTTCCCGTTAGCTCCAAACTCGCAGTCCTCCTGCCTCAGCCTCCAAGAGCAGGCAGGTGGCAAGCGTGTGCCACTGTGCCAGGCTTCGTTGGGCTTTTTGCTGGCATTTCTCTGGTCTTTCCCTTTTGAGACTCTAAGACTGTAAGGATGTTTGCACTCTCTGGGGGACTGGGCTCAAGAACCTCAACCTCGGCGCTTTGATGCTGCATTCCTTGACTTCTCCCCGGACATTCTAGGCCATTCCTGCAGTGTTGGTGTCGCTGGCATGTTGATCTTTTCCTTGTTTCTCTGACTGCATCAACAGTTCTCTACAGAGAAACCGACCTTGCATAGAAAGTCATACATCAGGACTCAGCAGCTGCTGCTTTCTTCCTGGGCAATAAGTTTCATATGAGACACGTATAAAGTAACGGGACAGTGCCGTTCACTGAGATAATATGTATGAATGAGGTCAATTCGTTATCCTACCTTAGCAAAATTTGCTTTTGAGGGTAAAAAATGAGGATTGTGAGAGACCAAAGCTTGCAGATTCTATCCCTAAAGGCTATTCTGCAGAAATGAGTTAGAAACATTTTTAAAAACTGTCGAAGTGAAATAAAATAATACTAGTTTTTTCTAACTAGCATGGAATATGTAATTTGTAATAATTCCTTGAAAATTAAAGCTTTACTTTATGAAGAAGTGGGGTCCCCAAACACATGTACCTATAAATATTTTTATGCTCTGAACTCTACACTCGAGAAATAGCCCAGGATAGATACCACTGCCATTTCACCACTGAGTCCAGTCAAATTCAAATTTCCTAGATTATGAGAGAATTTGTTGCCCGCATGCCCAGAAGGTATTGTTTCTATTTCCACAGCTGAAAATAGTAAAGACTATTTTAAAAATAATGTTTATCTTTAGCATTTAATGTGTATGGCAGGAAATCTGCTTGATGCTTCCTGAGGGTCTATAATTACTACTTGGGGGAGCAGCGCAGCTAATCATTTCAAAGTTTTGATTTTAATGAAACTTAATATAAGACTAATGATGCTGACATTTCCTGGTGCCAGATTTGCTCTCCAAAGAGATTATGTGCATGTGGCATGTCTTTCTCAAAAAGTTCATTGAACCCTTATAGGCCAGTCATGCCTAATGATCATAACTAATATTGGGAACAGGAATTACAAAGGGTCACACAGCGTATTCAGCCACCTTGTCAGGAAGGCGCCTATCTGGGCAGTCATCCCCATAGCAACAGAGGAGACCCCAGCCCTTATCCTGAGGCCATAGGAACATTGACCAGAATGGTAGCATGCAGAGAAAAAGAAAACTTGGTTTGATGCTTTTTTATGGATCTGGCATTAGAGTCTTTCTATTCAGAGGTTTCAGGTGAAATACTTGCCCTAATCACCAAAACTGTCGTGAGAAAAACAAGGTTTTTCACAGGAAAAATATGCTGCAGAATTCACCGGACCTCAACTTCCAAAATGTCAAGCCTTTGAAATTTAGAATAGCTTACAAGTTTGAAATGCAGTGTTTCAAGAATGGGATTATGTTCCTCAGTAAAAACTTGGGACTATAACTCTAGAGGTCAAGACTGCAAGCAGTCAGAGGTTCTACCAAGCAACGTACACTGCAGGCCTAACGGTGGCTTTCAGAGGTGCCCAAAGTCGGTGTCATGATGTGTTAGGAACATAGAACTTAGCCTCAGAAGACAAAGTGCTGGTCTCTTATCTGCCCCTTAGTCTGAGTAAGTCGCCTAAACTCCTCGGTATTCTCATTTGTCTTGATGACTTTCGTTCTATGCAATTGTGAGATAAAAATAATGCACGTCTAGAAAATTGCAAACCACTTTATACAGTGAGGTTGTTATGTAATTCTTTTACTTTTGATCCTTACTCACAAAGACCAAGTATACAGTGCCAGAAATGTCACTTTTCATATAAGCCACAGCCTCGTGAGGCTTATGCTTTTGCAAAAATGGAAACTGTAGTCGGCCAGAGCCATGATAAGCTACTGTGAGGCTTTGGTGCCCACATTGTTGCTGGGCATCAGAGGTCAAGATGTAGTGGGTGAGCTGTGCCCCAGAGCAGGCTAGGCCTGGCACCCCAGAGACTCAGCTACCTATAGTACCAGCCTGGTCATGTGACCTAACTGGGCTTTGTGCAGAATGATGGTTAAGAACACACAATATAATCCAGAGGGGTGGGGCCAGGGAGATAGCTCTGTGGCACAAGTGCCTGTCTGGCAAGTGCAAGGTCATGAATTTGAACCCTGGTCCTGCAAAAAAAAAATAAAAAATAAAAATCATCATCATCATGCAGAGGGATTTTTTTAAAGTTCTGAGTTTTTCTTTAATCATTTATTTATTTATTTACTTGGTACAGGGTCTTGCTACACAGCTCAGACCCGTAGTGATCCTTCTGTCTCAGCCTCCCTAGCACTGGGATAATAGGCCTTCGCCACCACACCCAAGATTCTAGAATCGGCATGACAGCAGGACTGGGACTTGAACTTCAATTCTTGTGCTTGCCAGGCAGATGCTTGGACTGCTGAGCTATCTCCCCAGCCCAGAGTTTTACATGCGTAAAAAGTACATTAAAATGTGTAACTTGGTTGACTACAAAGAAAAATACAGAGGTCAGAAAGCTCTTCTCTCAAGGTTAATCCACAAAATTCATAGTCTTAGATTTATTGTATTCAGCTTTTCTTTCCTGTACTGATGGCTTATGTTTTAAAGAACAACTGTTTGTGCAACTGAAAAACTACTATATGTGTTATAAAAGTATAAACGATGTGAGGTTACAGTGAAACACAGCCCCCTGATGTGGCTGGCCACAGATTGGCAGTGTCAGTACACTCTTGGATATTCTCGCAGAGGTGGTATTTTTGTAGGGTCATGGATATTGTATACGTGAATGTCTGTAGTTTTTCTCTCACAGTTGGGAGCATACAGACATGGCTTTGTATTGTTAGCATTTCTTTGAACATCTTATATGAATCTCTAGGTATTCTGGTCTATAGATATGTAGCACCACGCCTGCTTAGCAATCATTGTATAAATATAATCTAAGTAACTTAACCAGTCTTCTCATGACTTGAAGGGCCTGTTGGTGGGGGGTTTGTGGTCACTGTTTCTTTTTGTTGTCATCACTATAGCAAGCAATGCCGCAATGCATGTCCTATATGGGTGCATTTAGCCACAGGTAGTAGAATACTCTTAAATTCCCAGAAATCGAATTTCCAAACCTAGATACTTTTCAAGTTCAGAAAGATAGGACAAATGTATTGTAGAAAGTCTGGATCATTAATATGTAAAAGTACTTGTTTTCTCTAATCTTATCAATCTTGTATATAATCTAAATATATTTTGCTAATCTAATTAAAGAAAAATAGTAATATTTATTGTTTTTAAATTATAAGTAATGTTGAAATCCTTTCACACTTATCAGCCATATCTGTCTTCATCGGTGGCATATCTGTTTATGTCCTCTAGCCAGGGCAGATGGGTGCAATGTCACTTGACAGAGGATCCAGTAAAACATAGCAACATTTCTGAGACCACTATGATAACTGTAATAATAATTGCATTAGCCACAAAATAAGTGATATCACTGACAGAAAATTAAGTGTATCAGAAAAGGTTTGAAGAAATTGTTTGATACAATTTCTGTCTTTTCCATTGAGTTAGAAAATCAAACTGTAGGACATATTCACAGGTAATCATTAATGTGTTTCACTTCTCTAGTGCAATAAAGACTGATCATTTGTGCATCTTTAAGGGAAATTTGCCCTGTGATATCTTTGCTTCAATAATTATGACACTCTATAAACTAGGCTAGTCCTATCTGTTACTATAAATGAAGCGCTGTATTCTGAGCCCTTTTTGGAGATATTGCAAGCTGGAATAGTTAATCATCTAGCCATCATGTCTTGTCTTTGTCATGCAATTCCAAGATGCTGTGCACTGGTGCCGACTGATGTTAGCATCAGCGTTGATGATTTGATGCTCACGCCATCTCTGTGCTTCTCCTGGTAGTCAGTTCTTAGTACACAGCATGGAAGTGGACTGCGACATTTGTCTGTGACAAATGGCCAGTTTTAAAATATTCTTTGGTGTTAGAATTGCTGTCACTCATCGTGCATTTTTAACATGCCAGGTGTCATCTCAATCACCTATATTATCTTGTTGATTCTTACAAGAAGTGGGTATTCTTATCCATATTGAGGAAATGATAGGCTTGAAGGGATTATTCTACCCAAGAAGTAGGGGACCGGGTTGGTTCTGTGAAGGAGAACTTTTTTCTTCTCCCCTTCTAAGTTCAGTTTCAAAGGCCCTAAAGTCAAAATGACAGAAGGCAAATTAACAGGACAGAGTGGTCTGGGGTTCATCTGCATATGAGGAAAAAAACCCACAGAGCTTGAGTGGAAATCCTCAAGAGGGGTCAGGCTTGAAGTCTTCTAGAAGCACTTAACAGCGCCACACATTTGTGGAGAAATGTCAGGCTAAATCAAAAAGGTTTAGCGTTCTCAGGACAGCAGATGTGAAAGGTAAATATCGAGAGAGACAAATGGAAGATCAAGCTTATTAGCAAAAGCCTGCCTCAGGGGCTGGGGAGATACACAAGTGCCTGCCTGGCAAGTGCTAGGTCATGAGTTTGAACCCCGGTCCTGCAAAAAAAAAAAAAAAAAAAAAATCCTGCCTCAATGCTAACTTTCTCTGTTATTTGTGGCCATAAAATTCCCCCCGAGAGGGGCTTTGTGGCAGGCCCCATTCGCAGAAGTTTCTGTTCTTAGGTAAGGGAAGCTCCAAGGTCTCTTTCTACAACCCTTAATTCCCAGTGACCTCTGCTCAATCATAGTCTTCGTGCAGAAGTGGCACCTTCGAGGCTGGCTCACTCTAATCCCGTTCCCCTCGAACCTGCTTGGCCAGAGTTTTTCCTTATTTTTATGCTCTGAGGGTCAGGGAAGAGCTGCTGGGATGAGAGGCGCCCACGAAGGGCTCAGCCAGGCCTTCACATTTGTTCTGTTATCCCACACAGCCCAGCCCATGGCTGGGATGAACTTGAACCTCTGCTTGTTCCAGTGTTCACTTCCTGTCAGAATCTGCCCCTATGTTTTGCCTTTGTTTTATCTAGCGGTGTGAGCGTCTTCTAGCTCTGTGTTTGTGCAGACCTCGTCTTTATTTCCTGAACCTGCTAGGAGGACACAATCCTGTAGAGAAAGCTTGGATGAATAGTTTATAACTAAAGCAGGGCACGGTGGTTGCCACCTGGAGTCCCAGCTTCAGAGAGGCTGAGGCAGGAGGGTTGGACCCTTTGAGGGCAAGGTCAGTCTGGGCAACATGCTGTCTCTTACAGGGTCGTAGCTGCAGACCAAGGCAAATTAACGGGACAGAGGGGGCTGAGGTTCACCTGCATATGAGAACAAACCCACCGAAATTGAATGACTGGGTGCCTGAAGTGAGCTTTGGGAAGACCTGTGAGCTCTTATGAAGCTCGCCATCTCAGTGTTCTCCTTCGCAGGAATGGGCTTTCTCTCTGGCCCACCCCACCTTGAGGCCTTCCTCAAGTAGAGCCTGGTCCCCTCCTTCCTCTGCTACCCTGGAGATCAAAGTCCCAAGGTCCCAGATCACTTCCCTCAGGATGCATCCTGCCCAGAGGACGGAGATTGTTTCAGTAAACACTCCACTGACTGTTAGAAGTCTCTCTCGATTCCAATACTCTAAAAATATTTTTAACCAGTTTTTGTATTCTGCAAGCCTGTAAGACATAAATCTTGGCACTGCCCTATTTTTCTCTTAGCCCAAACTTCATCTAAAAGATCGTATCCAGAGATTGCTCTTTTACTCAAAACTACAAGTTAGCTTTCTTTGGAATCCTGAAGGAGTTCATCGGAAGCACTGCGTGCTGAGTTCAGCTATGCCTGTGGCTCAAGTACTCCGCCAGCCTGACTGGCTCTGTCTTCCTTCTTCACCAACTGCCATCTGTGTCAGTGGTGACAGTTTCCTGGGCCCTCGAAGCACCCCACTCCCGAGCCCCAGCGCCGTGGAGTCCGCCCTCTTCTGTGCCCGGCCCTCCCTTCCTGCGCCTCTGTCTCCTCGGTGTTGCTGGAGCAGTTTTTCCTCTCGGAGGTGTGCGCCGTCCCTGGGCTACGTGCTGCCTCTCTCTACTATAATTCTCATTAGCCACTGGGGAACAAGGATTAGTGATCAGTTTTTCCGGGAATCTAGCCAGTCTCTTTAGGAGTCTGATTATATAAAATAACTAACTTGAAGTTCTCAGGAATTCTCATTAGAAATATGGACTATTAAAATAGTCTCTCATATATGAGAAAAACAAAGTATAAATCAATTAATGAACAAAATAAAAGACAACAGGAAAGAGGGACATAAGAGAATAAAAAAGGGGGACAAAAGGGTGAAAGAAGACTTGAGATGTATTATGTACATGAGCCAACTCCCCACAAAAAATTTAATCATTATGCACTGCAAAAAATGGACTAGTAAAAATAAAATTAAAAAATAAAGTAAAATCTCCCTGGTTGAACGGGGTCCATAATAAGGAGTTGCTTTATGTACATACTCTTTGTGAATTTATCTTTCCTTTTGTATCGATCAATAAATAAATGGATCATAGTTAAGTGATTTTCCTCTGTAGTTCTAACACACTAACAATATTGGACAAAGGGTATTCTAGAGTTCCCAAAATATTATATCTAGTATTATGCATCTTGTAAAATATTCTTAAATAAATTAATACTGAGTTTTGCACTTTGGTTTCCCATTATTGAAACCTAAAGCACACTCAGCTTAAGTGTGATTCAGTCTAGTCCAGAAACGTGACATTGCAGGTTGGTCACTTTGCTGTGTAACTGCCATGAACGTCTCTCTTCAGAATTAGAGTCCAGTGATTATATTCTCAACAGCTAACATATTTATTCTCTCTCAGAAGTTATGAAACATGAAGATGTCTTCTTTAGAGATTTTTTCTTTTGGCATTTCCATGACAGGTGAGGCAGGACAAGCTTTCTTATGTGTGTATTTTACTATCTTTCTTTTTATAATCCTCTTGTCACTATTATAAGTTTTGTAAATAAGGATGAGTGACAGTTGTCCTTCGTGTACATTATTGTCAATTTTTTATTCCATGTGTAATGCCAAATATGTCGTAGGGCATAGGCTAGTTACTATGTCAGGGAATGGCCATTTGTTTAAGTTAGTAACGCAAACACTCCAGATGCCAGATCTGAATGAGCGCGTACTACATTGTCTTGCTTACTGGACTGCAAGCTTGCTGGGCTAGAAACCCTTGTGTCATTAACAGTTCTACTCTCAGGCCTTCCCTGCTATGACAATAAGCGTGAAGAAATACAGTGCTGGACAAATATGGCTGTTGCAGGAGGGCCCCAGGCAGAGCAGATATGCAAATAAGTTGTCCAGCAAGCTACAGTAACAATGAGAAAGTAGTAAGGATAGAAAGGAGAAGTGGATTAGGAAAAGCAAACTTTCACATCACCACTGAGCCCCTAAATACACCTGGGAAAGTCACCCCGTTCTGTTTGCCTTATATTTTCCCATGTATAAGGTAAAATCATCTAATATGTCATCTAAAATCCATTCTTCCCCTAAAAATTGTATTAATTTTTGAAATGTTGAAAGGTTAAGATAATTGATGATCATTAACACATGAGTCCTGCCCTAACATAGTCACAGAGTATTTAAGCTTTGAGGATTATCTAGAAAGTTTAATTGAGGGATTCTTGTTTTCTTTCAGCGGATTGGTATTTATTAAAGGTCTGAATTATGTAGGAACTGGGTTAAATCTGAAGACACTTGAAAAATTGTCAGTTCCTAGCATTAAGAATCTGTATTAGATGGAAGGGCTGTGAAACATATGCAACACTCTGTAGAAATGCTAAATTGGTGGCTGTCCCTATGCCTAGGGATTCACAGAGAGTTGCTGCAAACCCTTGGGAAGTGACAGAACAAAAGACTGGAGTTAAACAATCCTGGGATCTAAGTGCCACAGCATGTTAACAACATGGAGATATGAGCAGGCATGACTTTGTCTCCGTGGAGCAAGAACGTGGCTCCATATGGCTGGAGAACAGAGCATAAGCAAGAAAAGACAGCACTGAGTAGAAAAGACAGGCGAGGCCCATGAGGGCCATGTACACCAGGGTTAGGGACTGGGATTTTATTTTAAAACTAACAGGGAGTCAGTTAATATGACTCTAGGCATGGTTCTATTTGCATTTCAGGGGGAAATGTTAAAATGAACACAGCTGATGAAGTGACCAGTTGTTTCTCCAGGCATATTCCTAGATGCCTGCAGTAGAATTTTCTAGATGCTCATTTAAATGCCCATTCTGGCCTTGAATCTACTCTGGAGGAATTAGGAGTTCTGTGAGTATGTCTTAGAAATTTATGTTTAAAAAATACCTCTTACAATTTATGCAACCTAAAGTATGGGCAGCACCACTAGGTAAGTGAAAGAAAATTAGTAATAAGGAACCTCAAGAGAGGATAGATTTTGAAGTTAGACAAACATTGGGCCTCAGCTGTGTCACTTAGAAGTACCTGTTTCATTTTAACTGAGATGCTCAATATTTCCAAGGTAAAGTTCTTCTATCAGCTGGTTTACGAGTGCCTGTCTCAGAAGGCAGCAGTTAGGATTAACTGAGATTATGGGTGAAAGACACCTCACATGGTATGCACTATGTGGGGGGACATGTTGGAATCATGTGGAAAAGCTAATTCAAGCCCTGAGCTCCCCAAGATGCCTCCATAAAATGTAAAAGACTCAAGATTTAACTTCTAGATGTTCTAGATCATGAACAAATAAGAATCACAGCTACTGCTACAGTTTGGATTTTCAGTATCCACCCAAAAACACATACGTTGAAGGCTTGGTTCCTGGCTGTGGCACTACTGGGAGATGACAGGGCCACTAGAGGGTAGGGCCTAGCGAGAGGAAGTTAGGTCATTGGGGCAACGATATTGAGACGTAGGCCTCCCCGCCTCTTTCCTCCCTCACACCTGCCATGAGGTAATCAGTTTCCTTCAGCACGGCTCCCACCATGATATACTGCCTCACCACAAGCTCAAGCAACAAGTGACCATGGACTGCAACTTGGAAGACCACAAGGCAAAATAAACCTTTCCTCTTTTTAAATTAATTTAACTCAGGTGTTTGTTACAGTGAAGGAACTCTAACACAGCTCCCATTCTTCTAAAGCAGTGAAGTGAAGCTGTTACAAGGAGGATATGTTGGAGAGTGTTTTTTTACAAGAGAAACTACCCAATTCCTATGTGACTCTTCAGGTTTTAATGACAGGTTGTGTCAAAACACAGAATGCAGTGATGTCCTTGAGTCATCAAAGAAAATGGAAATGCCCAAAAGCTAGTACTAAAAGGGACACGGGCCAGGAGTGTCAGGAAGAGTCCTGCATAAGTGGCAAACCGTCGACTGTCACACAGTCATAGAAAAAGGCTTAGTCCCCAGGGTCAAGGTGGAGAAAAAGAGAAGGACTCGGGACTCACCTCGCATTTTAATGCTTTTCAAGAAAACCGAGGAAAGGAAACTGAAAAGAAATACAAGTTTGAACAGCATCACAAAAGATTTTTAGTTGAGAAGTACAAAACAGAGGCTGCCTAATGCCACTGTAAAATCCAATAAGCCTGAAATACTTTAAAGCAGAAATCCTGTCTTGCCAGTGAGCTGTCAGCTAGGGTAGCATTTCTGAGAACAAAGAGGGCTCATTACCTCACACACAAAGAAGCCAGCTCCCCAGCACCTGCATTTGGCTTAGGGCAAAAGCTGCATTGTGCAGCCCATCATCAAAGAAATGGTGAGCTAAAAGCTCAAAGCTGCCTCCCACACGGTTAGTGCATGTGCAGAAATTTATGGTGAGGAAGAGGGGAGATGCTGCTTATAGGCTGAATAGCAGGAAAAAGGCAGGCGTTTCTTTTTTGGGGGGATTCCATTCTGCACATGGGACTTTGAGCTTCTGACATCTCTCACTGGGCCTCCTCACTGCTTCTGCTCATTTCCACCCTTGAAAACCCAGATCCAGGAACTGGCAAGATAGCTCAGTGGACTAAAGCTGAGGCAAGCAGGGACCACAGTTCGATCCCCAGCACCACATGCTGTGCCAGCCCCACCTGCCCCCCCCCAGAGCAGACTGAGCTGGCCAGAATCCAGGCATAGTACTACACACCTGTAATCCCAGTGCTGGGGAGGCTGAAAGCAGGAGGATCACCACAAGTCCAAGCTGCATAGTGAGACCCTGTAACAACAAAATACACTTTTTAAAAAAAGAAGAAAACCCAGATCCAAACTCTAAGAATCATCAGTAAAATGTCTGGAAGCTTTTCCTCAAAAACCCTTAAGTTAATGAGTTTATGTTGGTGTGTCCAGGCCTCGGTTGATTTC
Source organism: Capromys pilorides (assembly GCA_004027915.1). Classification (NCBI taxonomy): domain Eukaryota; kingdom Metazoa; phylum Chordata; class Mammalia; order Rodentia; family Capromyidae; genus Capromys; species Capromys pilorides. Next base: position 25,186 of record PVKN010004046.1, read on the forward strand.
TGTTTGGCACTGCAGTAGACAGATTCCAGAGCTCTGTGCCTCTCTTTGGCTTTACACCCCTACCTGGCATAACTGATAAAGTTTCAGAGGAAAAAAACAGGTTTTCATACTCTTTGGGGTTAACACTTCAAGTATCTACAATATCATGGGTAACCTAGAAAACTGAGTCCTCTGGAGAATCATTCTGATAGTTTTTAGTACAGAAAATAGTGGCACTCTTAATGGATAGCTGGTGACTTATAATTAACTATCCATTTGACATATTTCTCCTTGATAGAATAAGGGGTAGTGCTGGGGCTTGAACCCAGGGCCTCACACATGTGAAGCAAGGGCTCTGCACGTAACCACACCCCAGCCCCTTGATAGAATCGTCAGTAGGAGAGGTATTCCTCTCTGGAATAAGCATGTATTGAGATACAGGAATTTGCAGAGCAAAACTTAAAAGTTCTAAGTATTCTGAACTTCATGTAAGTAGCTCATGACAATTACACCATGCACCGAAATTCGTCACTTTGCATTTTAAGGACAGTCTCTCTTGCCTCTTTTTTTTTTTTTACCAGGAGTCAGCATATTCAAGGTTCTCTATCTTGAGTTTTATAATTCAAAGTTAGCAGCAGTTAAAACTGTTAACAAATACTGACGGGCTGCTAAGCAGCTCATGCTATTCTAGGGCTCAGACCCAAAATCACAGCCCACCACATTTCAAATTTGGAATAGTAGATAGCAAGGAACTCAAGTTTATGTTGTTAAAAGATTACTTTATACTGGCAGATGTCTGTGATTCCAGTTATTTTGAGGCTGATGCAGCAGAATTATAAATTCAAGGTGAACTAGAGCAACCCTATCTTTAAAAAATTATAGAAAGAAACAGATTATGTAATCCACTCACTTACTCCTTTAAAATACTTACATCAAGGGCCGGGGAGATAAGCTCAGTAGAATAAGCACTTACCTGGCAAGCACGGGGTCCTGAGGTCAATCCCCAGTACCGGGAAAAAAAAAAAAAGGTGGGGGGAGGGGGCCTTGAAGATTGTCCTAAGAGCTACCTAATAACCCATAAAAAGAATGTAAGAAAGTGCAAGATTTTTATAATGCACATTTCAGACAGACAAAAAGCAGCAGTTTTAGGTTAGTCTTTCCAAACCAGAAAGGATTAGAAGAATCTAAAGGTTAGATCTTGGTAAAAGCATCTCATGTGTTTGTGTGTCAGGAATTATAAACAAACACTGTCTTCTCACACTCCTTGCACGCATGAACAGGAGACAGCTGCCGGGCTGGGAACCCATTGACTATGCTCAGAACTCTAGTGTTGCCCTGTGGTTCTACTCAAAAGATGGTGGTGGACAATGGTTCTTTAATCTGTAGCTTCAAAAATGCTTAGCAGGTAGTTTTGGCTCAAAGCAATGGGGAAAAAATCCTTTTTCACTAATGTAAAAGATAAAGCCAAAATATGCATTAATGTGAATAAACATGGGACACAATACAGGACTTGAAGAAAGTGTGAATGGTTGAAGCTTAGACACTATCCTCCTGGGAGGGAGGGAAGTGGATGGGTGCTGCAGGCAGCTTTAGAGGACAAGCCAGTGATTATCAGCAGGATGAAGGGGCTGGGAAGACATAAACGAGCTTGGTGGCGGCATCCCCCTGGGACCTGGGTGAGCCCTAGAAGCAGGCTTAGCTCGGTATGGTGATGTCGCTCAGCTGCCTTCTCTTTGCTAGATCATGAAATGACTTGGAGGCTTGATGCTGTCTCTGTGGGTCCTAAAGCAGATAAGGAAATTCTAGAGAGAACCCCTGAGCCCCTGCCTGTGCTTGTGAGTAGGACAGAAACAAGGTTAGAGGGACACTGATTCTGGGGCAACTTCTACAGTAACTCTGCAGGTCAGGGCATCCGTCATTGGGGTAGTTTTCTGAGCCCCAACAACAGCAGCTACGACTTTCAAAAAGCAAAACACAAATGACACCAATATGCATAACTTCATTTCTGCTTAGAAATGCTACATGACTAACATAAGCTGACTGATTTATTTGGATAATTTCTTATCACACTTAGAATTGAACTAAGTGCCCTCACAATGAATTACATACGCAGCCCTATTTTTATCATTCACTTTGAGAGAGGGCGCCACTAAGTGGTAGTGAGTGACCAGTGCCCAGGTGCTCACCTGCTGCCTCATCCTTCCAGAATGTTCTGATGACAGGCTCTGGCCTCACCAGGTGATATTGAAAGAGTTCCCAGTAAGTTCTGAGAGCTGTGGGTTCCAGAGGGAGAAAGCAGAGCTCTTGGGTGTCTGTTTGGGTGTTTGGTCTCTGTGTCACTCTGTTACACTGCCATCTACAAAGGTTTGACTCTGGGGTTCTGAGGTTCACAACAGACTGGATTTGGTTATCCGCCTCCATTAAGAGTGAGGGAAAACAATGGTGGTGGAGCAAAAAAGCGCATTCACAGTTTGATCCAAACAGCCAGTCTGTCTTTTTTTTAACCTATAATGTTTGGATTTTATGCAATGAAAACAAAAGCCAGGCAGTATGCATCGCACTGTACGGGTCTGGCTTGCAAGCCCGGGTCTTCTGGTTGGCTGCTGCTAGGAGCGCACAGCATGTTCTCTTCACAGCGTGAGATATTGCCAGAGAGGAAGAAAAAAAGCTTTAAAAGCACAGGTTCCCAAAACTCTCAAACTATCCTTAAAAGTGTAGGTCGGGTGCTTCTTTTAAATCTTTCACATCTCAAGTGGAGCCCCCAAACAACTCTCATTACTCCAGGTAACACAAGCTTTTGGGACGCGGACGTGAGGATCTGTGCTAGCGATGTAGTGAGGAGGACTGGAACTTGTTTGCAGGCAGGACAAGACCCAGATTCTTTTTCTTAGGCACGTGCAAGCCAATCGATGGAGTGAGCCCACAGCCCATTGCTTCAACCTCTGCTTTACTTTTATGGCAGGTTGATGTGTGAGAGAGCAAACCCAGAATGTTGAGAAAGCTGAAACTGTTCAATAAGAATGTGTGCTTTTCTTAAATGGAAGATTCAGGGCTGGAGAGATAGCTCAGCAGTCTAAGTGCCTGCCCAGCAAACACAAGGGCCCAGGTTCGATCTCTGGTACCACACGCCGTGCCGCCCCCCCCCAGAAACCCAGGCACATCGTGCCAGCCCCAAAACAGGTGTGGTGTACACACCTGTAATCCTAGTACTGGGGCGGCTGAGACAGAAGAAGCACTACAAGTCTGAGCTGCGAGTCTGAGCTGCGTAGCAAGGCCCTGTACCAAATTAATTAATTTTTTTTAAAAAATGGAAGATTCAGGAGGACTTTCTACAGATATAAGATATTTTCAGATCTTATGCTCAGTAAACATTTTGCCACCACCAGATGTGTTCTTCACGAATGCACTTGCTTTGTTTCAGCAAAACATAATCCCAGTTCGTGGCTTTTGCTTAGCATACCTTAGATTTTGTCCACTGAGATGTAGTGCCAGCTTTATCATGATAATGAAGCCTTCTTGCTTTTAACTTCCCTTATACCACAGTATCTGGATTTATTCTTACATCCTGGGCTTGGACTCAGGGCTCTTTTTACAGAACTAGCTCTCATTTGCCTGTGCATAGCCCTGGGGCTGCGTCTTCCAGCGCATTACAACAAACTGCTTTGTAGTGCAGGAGAAGCTAAGTTGGGCAGGTTTCCTTCTGTCTGTCAAATTTTTGCTTTCCTCATTATACATCCACCCGGTGAAGACAAAGAGTTTAACGCTTGACAGCTGAGACCTGACTCTTTGTTCCTCCTCTCTTTGTTGAAACTACAATGACTTCACCATATCCTGCCTTGAGCACACTACATTTGTCAACTTTATTTCATTTCATGTCAAGCTAGCTATAGCTTTGTGCTTCCTCCTTGCCTGCCTAATCATCCTCGGCCATCTGAGAAACCTCTGATCCCATTTTGCTGCATCCATTTAAATGTTTCAGTATGAGAGGAGTGGAAAATTTGCACAATGGCAAAACTTTTTTTCTGCTGCTACACTGGGAGCAAAGATAAATATTTTATGTTCTTGCTTGCTGAGTAAGGGTTTTGAAGTCTACAGGCTTACGTGCAGAGTGGCGAATGGCAGCATCAGTTCCAACACAGCTAGGGGACTGGAGAAAGGGTTAGAGCCACTGCCAACACAACGATCTGCTTCATTTGTTATCAATGATCTGTGTTCATTCATTATCAAAACTCCTGATAAACACTGGAGAGGCACATTGACTGCTGAAGGCAGAGAAACATCCTAAATATGTTTTGGGAGCCAGTATGGAACTGGGCTTCTATTTTAAAGACCTGCCATTAGCTTCTGCAAAGCCTGATTTATTCTGTGATGTTGATAAATTGAGGGAGGTAGCTCTCAGGGGTCCCCTTTGGAAACTATAACATTGCACCAGCTTAAAAGGAGAGCAGTGAGGGTATTTGAGTTTAGCAGTTCCAGCTTTGCATGTCACAATTGTGGCCTTTATATTTCCATAAAGTAATAGGCCCATAATTTGGAGATGACAAATCAAATACCAATTGGGGGTTGTTTTTCCATTGTCTGTCTTTTTTCAGTTTCCTCCTTCATATAGTTTGTTTGCTTTTAAGAGAATGACCTTTTTGAAGCACAAAAATTATTTGTGTTAATCCAAATTTTAAAACAAAATGTTTATTGGAGGATTACCAAACCTTTTGTCATGTTGTTCATTCGACAAATGCTTGTATTGACTAAATGGCAAGCATAGTTGATCATTGTTCAGTGGGAAAGACAGAGAGACGCCTGGCCTATAGTTGCCTACATCCCAGTAAGTAGGAATCTAGATAGATAGGTTGACAGATCCATAAACATTCGAGGGTGAAGAATGCTGTAGAAGAAAGAAAATGTCACAGAGTGAAGCCATGGAGAGGCAAGGGCAGCAGACACACCCTCCCCTTATCCTTGAGCGATGTGTCCCAAGGCCTCCTATGCATGCCTAAAATAACAGAGAGTACCAAGCTCTGGAATTTCTATTCATATTTCTGGTTTCAGCAAGCACTTAAGCACTGGGGTTGCAACTTTTGCAGTTTAAGATGCAAAAACAAAGTTCACACAGATTTCTTTTCCATCCTCCCAATTTCACTGATAGATTTGATCCCAGCAGCCTTAGTGTAAGTTGGTAATTTCCTTATTAAGTAGCAGTGCATGTTACGGCAGGACTGCATGGTAGTGGAGGCTGCTCGCTTCACAGTGGCCAGGAAACAAAGTGAGAGAGAAGGGGCCAGGGTCCCATTGCCCTACTCAAGGATTCAGTGACCTAGAGATGTCTACCAAGGCACCAGCTTTTAAAGGTTCCACAACCTTCCAGTAGCACCACAGGCTGCATACCAAGCCTTTAAGACACGGTCCTTTGGGGGACATTTAATAATAAGGGTTTTTTGTTTAGTTAGTTTTGAGGAGGGTACCAAGAAACAAACTCAGGATCTTGCACTTGTGTGGCAGGCACTTGTACTGCTGAGCTATATCCCCGGCTCTTGGGGGACACTTAAAATCAAAGCTATTGTGACTATCCTTAGGATCTTTATGACATTGCCATTTGTCTTTTTTGTTTTGTTTTGCTTTGAGTGTTTGTTTGTTTTGAAGGTTAAGAGCACAATATTTATTAAGAAAGGCAAGCTTCTGTCTGAGAGAGAGGGAAAGAAGGGGGGGCCCAAGTGGGTTGTCCCCCAGCATTGACGTTTGTATGACTGTCTGCATCTATGACATCTAATGATGTTATTTTACATTTCTCAAACTATCTCGCTGATACTTTGATGAGCAGAATGGCTTTCTGCCTATTCACCATACAGAGTTTAGAGAGTGCTTAAATGGTTGTATATAGAGTGTTTTGTTCTACTCTGAGTAGTTTGCAAATTAATCACTTTAGGGATCTCAGATGAGGGAATTTTTTTGGCAGTCTTTTCTCCGCTCTTTAAGTAGCTATTCTCAACTTAGCTGTACACTAGATTAAACTGAGGAACTCATCAATAAAAAGTCTGCTACAAACCAGTTAAATCCAGCTGCTATAGGTGGAGCCAGGCATTTTTTTTTCATGTGCTCCAGCAGATTCTCCTGAGCTATCAGTAATGACTATCTCTGTTCAAGGAACCTGTCTGAAAATGCTCACCAAGCTCCCCATAAGTCTGGCTATTATGTTTATTTTTGTCTTATGACACCTTCGCATCTGCCCCTATATATTACTATGTCTTCAAAGGGCTGACAACTGTAACACTTGCTACCTGGACTATTTCTCCATCCTTTTATTCTAGCCTAGCTTGGTTTATCAATTCCAGACTCAGAACCAGGGCTGGCTCATGGCCAAACTTCCTTCTGTGTGTAGCATCCTTCCCAGATTCTTCTGTTGAGTGACAACTCTCCAGGTATACTTCTGAAAGGCCCTGAAAGTAGAGCCTCATTCTTGAGAACTTGGACAGCTTTGCCCAGCCACCTCCACTGTTTTCTTCACATTAATTATAGATAGTGCTTATATATTCATATGTAGATCCATGGACAAATATAGATTTAATGCATGCCTAAGCAAAATGCTCACAAATTAGCTATTAGAACTGTACTTCACGATCCTTGTTCAGCATGAATCTGTGTGTGATAGTTTATCATTATCGGGACAAAATATGTGATAGAAAGCTAGTAAAGGAGATTTACTTTGGCTTTTGCTTTCAGAGGATTAAGAACATGGTTACTTGGTCCTGTGGCATTGGTCCTGTGGCTGCTGGGTACATCATGGCAGGAGTATGTGGTAAGGGAGGTTTATCCACCTTCTAGAAGCCAGAGAACAAAGATGGAGAGCCATGCAAGGGCTGAGTTCCAATACTCCTTCCAGGGTAGACCTCCAGTGATGTAATTTCCTTCCACTAGGGCCCATGTCCTAGAGCTTCCACCACCTCCTAATAGCATCACAGGCTGGGACCAAACCTTTTAACACATAGAATTTTTAGGGCCCATTCCAGACCCAAGGGAATAGTACCATAATTGAGCCTTTGGTATGGTGTGTGTCTGGTTGTCCCCACAAAGCCTCATGCAGGCAATTGGGCAGGCTTCTGGAGTTGGTAATTAACTCATGATCCGATGCTGGGATTATGGGTGTGAGGGCTGCACCCGCCTAGGGTGGATAGCCTGAATACAGTATAAGGGGGAGAGGCTTGCTGGCTGCCACAGCTGCTGCTTCTCCCCTTGCTCTTTGCTGTTTTCCACTGCCATGAACTGCTGCCCTCTGCCATGTGCCACTCTGCCTTGGAGCCAGCCTAGCATGGACTGAAACCTCCACCAACTGTGAGCTAAATAAACCTTTCCTTCCCTAATTTTGGACATTAGTTATTTTGTCCCAGCAATGAGAGAAAAGTAGCTAAGACCCTTGTATGATTTTTTAAATGACCTAAAATAAATAGAACGTTAAGCTTCTGTTTTTACACTTGAGACAAATATATCTATACATAACAGCATGTAAACACACACATAATCATTTTAATATACATATGAATAAATATATATTTGTACGTCAGTATGTATTTACAGGACCATTATAAATATAACCAGCATGAAAGTCAGCTGACCTTTCTTCAGGAAGATTATTTTTATTCTGGGATTGCATTTTATTTATTCATTATGTTCCTTGTTTTTTGTTTTGTTTTGTTTTGTTTTGTTTTTGGCAGGACCGGGGTTCAAACTGACAACCTTGCACTTGCCAGACAGGCACTTGTGCCACGGAGCTATCTCCCCAGCCCCCCTATTTATTGTGGTATGGAGCATTAAACTAATGTTATATTGATGATGTTACCATTGAAAATGTGGAAGTTTTCTGCCTTAGCAAAATAAGAAGAGAATGCTTCCCTGAGGTCATTTTTCTTTAATCATATTAGCTCACAACTAAAAGGAAAATAAAACATTCCTGAGAACCTCAGGCTAGGGATGCTGAATAACCTCAGGCAGGGCTACACCCCAGGGGCTTCCTCTGGAGAACCTCCTGCCCACTCTCAGCTCAACGTCTGATTCCAGGAGACGTCGCTGGCACTCTGCTCCGCAAGACCGAATCACTCGGCTCCCAGGGACATTCCAGCACTAGGTGTGATTCCACAGCTGAGTTCAGTGATAGGAAACAATACTTCTTTCTGTCCTTTTTACAGAGGATAAAAAGGATAGCAGGTATCGGATTTTTCTCTTTCAACTATCAGATTTTCCCCTTCCTAATTAAAGACAACATTCCTACAATTAAAAATTATTTGCCCTTCTTTCTTGATGAGTTGCGATAGTTCGCTGTGGATTAACCTTGTGGATTAGTTTAACACAGTTCTGGGTGTGTCTAGATGATGGATTTATGGAAAGGGGACCACCCCGCCTGGATGTGGGTGGCGCCAGCCAATAGGCGTGAAGCCTAGATGGAATAAAAAGGGAAAGAAGAGGGAAGTCCGCCCCTTTGCTTGTTTAGAGGACCCCCTAGTCTTTGCCATCCCTTGGGCATGGTACAGACTCTTTAGCCACCTACCACAGACCCTCTGGCATCCTGATACACTCACTCTGGTGCCTCTGGCGCAAGCTCCAGGCCCTTCACTTTGACTCATTTGCATTCTTCCACCCAGCTCTGCAGGCAGCCATTGTAAGCCTGCATTGTAAGCCCTTTCTACACCATATCTATTTTTATTGAATCTGTTCCTGTAGTGATCCTTAACTGATAAACCAGTGCACTTGACGTTTCCCGATCTCAGGCTGCCTGCAGCCCCACCTGATATTCAGTGTAGGGAGTAGTTCTGTATAAATGAAAACACAGAAGAGGGGGCCACACAGTCTCACAGAGCGCGGGGCCAGTCAGTGGGGCTGGCTTTTCTTTCTACCCATTGGCACCCATGTTTGGGAAATGGCCCACAGTTCTGCAGCTCTTGGCTGTGTCCACTGGTAGATGGGGCAGCAGAGAAATCTGAAAACTGGCAAAGCTGACTTCTGCTTCCCCGCAAGGACTGCAGTGGGACTCTGGTGGGTACCGGCATGGAGCGGCGGCACTCACAGCGCACCGCCTTGCCCTGCAGCTCTTAATCACCCAGGCCGAGGAAGGAACCTTGGCAAACCCGGCCCATCGGAACAGCACCCTTTCCTCGGGCTCAGGTCTCTTCCACAGCCCCAGGAACATCCTTTTGTGCTATATTACTACCGCTATTGTTCTTTTTCTGTTTTTCTTAGGTAAACCACTTTTCCAGAATATCCCATCTTTATTTCAACCTTCCTCCTTCCAAGAGGCAAAGAAAACCACCAGGATAAGGGAAGCATTTTTATGCCTCCTTGGCCAGGGAGCCTAAATCTGTACCCACACTGAGAGGCTTCAGGAAAGGAAGGCTGAGGGGTCCTCAAAGATCCTCCTTGCCCTGAAATACAGAACAGAATTTATTTTGAACGTGAAACACAGCCAAATTTTTTTTAAATGAGATTCTTAGCTATGGACCTATTTCTTTTTTAACTACCTCCTTCTGACCTAGTTCATTTATTATCACCAGAAGCAGAGCTAACACAAGAGCTTGGTACTTGCTTCCTGAGAAGAAAAGCTAATAGGACTTAAAGTTTTGAGAGAAAATTACAGGTCATTCTGAGATGATAGATCTGACTTGAGCTTTGTTG